>JADHZB010001847.1:22160-95905 GCA_015657535.1 Nephromyces sp. MM_2019
TGTGTGTGTGTGTGTGTGTGTGTGTGTGTGTGTGTGTGTGTGTGTGTGTGTGTGTGTGTGTGTGTGTGTGTTTATGTGTGTGTGTGTGTGTGTGTTTATGTGTGTGTGTGTGTGTGTGTGCATGTGTGTGCATTACATGAGTACATAGTTATATCTTTAAGTATAAGCAAGTATGTAATTTGTTTATTTTAATTTTGTAGTATGGAGAAAACTTATTCAGATCCTTAGATGCTAACATGGATTGTAAGATGGCTACGAAGGAGTGGTTTTCCGAAATTGAACAATTTAGGTACAAATAATATATATGCATATTCAATTATATTCAAATGATATAGCCTACCATAAGCGAAAAAAATCTACCTTTCTGTTAATATTTAATTGTCTATAATTAATATATCAAATTATATATAGCATTCCATGTAAACTTATGTTTATGTATATGTATGTTTGTATGTGTGTGTGTGTGTGTGGCTAAAGCATGGGTAGTTCGTCTTGGGGTGCAAGTGGTAGATTCTCACAATTAATGTGGTCTGAATCAACAAAATTGGGGTGTGCAAAAACAACAGATTGCCCAAATGGCGTAGAAAATCAATTAGTGTGTTATTATGAACCAGCGGGTAATGTTCAGAGCCAAGAACCATTTACGTAAGTCATTTAAGATATATATATATATTTATATGTTTGTACCTAAATATTTATTTATAACATAATTATTATATTACATACCTTCTATTTATGCTATATACATATACATATTTATATTTGTGTAAATATATGATTATTTATAGCATAGTTACCATGTTAAATACCTTCTGTTTATTCAATGATACTAAACATTCCATAAAATATAAAATATATATATTTATTACCTGAATATATGTAATTTATAAAGCATGCACTCGCACACATGGTTGTGTATGCATATAACACATATATAAATATATACCAAAAGCACATATATAGATAAAGTTTATGTTTCATGGAGTGATTAATAATAATATTTCCTAAATAGAAACATAACAAGAAAATTATATAATTTACACGAATTAAAAAATGTTATAAAAACCTATGCTCTACAACCAAATATACACATGGCAGAAAACTATATTCTAAATACAAATTTTCACACAATAAGAAGCTATATTTCACACACACATGCATACACATATTAATAAACAACGATTTACATACATAAACACACTCATCATAAAAACATAAGTTTTACAAGCATATATACATACACATAACCCATGTTATTAATATTTTTTCATACACATAAACAATAGTCAAGAACAATGGGCAGAAATCCAAAATCGTGATACTACAAGCGAAGATTTTCTATCTTCAACTCCCCAAATTTATAAATTTATAAATATAATAATTTCTATTTACTTTGTATGTTTATTATTATTTTTATTTTAAATGGAAATTAGTGTAAAATTAATATATGAAAATACAAAATGATAAAACATTTGCTTGAATTGCTATAACTATAAATATGTTATATAATATATATGTATAGTTGAAATGTGCTCCGGCGAAACGTTTATTACTTGAATTTATGTTTTTATTGTATTTCATAGGGACTGTATGTGTGGATTTGATGTGTATACGTTGAGTTATATTACGGTGTGTTTTTGTATTGTGTGGATTTTACATCAGTTGTGACTGATATATTTTTTAAAAAACACAATTAAAAAATTATTTATATTTTAATATTACATACTTATCCACACATCAACCTAATTTATTACATGTCAAAGTTACAAAGCACAATTTTTAGAATAGTATATCTCTAAACTTGTAACATTCTATACACACTTATCCTCCTACATACATATATTATATGGATATATTTAACGCACAAATTATAGACCTGTTGGAATAAAAATTTATTCAATTTATTTCAATACTATTGATAAAGCAAAAACCAAATAAATTGTTATTTAACTTTGTATATTTGCGTGTGGAACAAATAGAGTGTTTAAGATCTAATTTTCATCATGAAAGTCAGACCTTATCTACTCATGTCCATTATTTACAAATTTAGGTTTTATGTATATATATACATAATAGTTGTACACACATTAGAAATAGAAACTTTAGATATACACACACTAGGTAGACATGCTAGCTTTAAGCATATTAGAACCACATAAACTAGATAGACATTTTAGATACACAGACCTTAGATAGGTAAATTAGGTACACACACACTTGTTAAGATCACACTATACACAGTTTGCGTATAGACTGAAAGCCTTAAACACAAAGCTTTAGATAATCACAAAACATACAAATTTACATAAGTTTGTTTGTTTAATAATAAACACACACATCCAGACGTCAGTCTCCTACCCCCCCCTCCGAACTCACCCCAAACATTTCAACACCCAAATTCAACACAAAGCAAATGAATGTACAATTAATAAATAAATTACACACACATCTACCATCGTTACTTAAGAGACCTACTTCAAACAAAATGGCCACGATTCACTCACATACAGACCTACATAATCGCTATAAATTAGTTCACCTAATACGACATGGTGAGAGTGAATATAACAAATGGCGCAGAGAAAGTTTTACACATTTTATTTTCAAAGATATGTTAACATATGATCCACTTTTACAAGACCCCAGCCTTTCTTTAGAAGGCCAATCGCAATGTTTAAAACTCAGAAATAATATTCTCAATAGAAATTATACATTTCCCACATATATTACACTGGGTGATAGGTATTCTATACACGCACCTACACCTTATGAAAGCACTACATACACACACACAATGAATAAAACATCTACTCACACAGTTAAGCCTCCTGAGGACACCTCACACACAGAAACAATTTATAAGACGAATACTCATACATCAACAACTTTTAAAGATAATACAGACACACCTACACCTTATGAGGGCAAAATAACCATATCAAGCAAACAGAAAGAATCGATACACCCACAGGCTAAGGATGAAACATCTGCTCAAGTCCCCCTGGGGGGTAACGATAACTCCACACAAGCATCTACCACTCTTCATGAAAACTTTGCACAAGAATCTATTACCACACACCACCCCTTCTACCCATTTGTTTGTGATGAAAGTGTAATAATATGTTCACCATTAAAGAGAGCAATGGAAACAGCAAATATAATATTTGGAGGTGTAAATTTGAACAAGAACATGATTTTAAATAGAGAATTAAGAGAGTGGTGTTTAACAAATTCTGACTGGGGTACAGAAACGAGAATATTAAAACACACATTTGAGAATTTTGATTACTCCCTTTTACAAACAGAAAATTGGTGGGAACAGGAGGATCTACCTAAATCAAATTATACAATAAATTTTTCTAATTGGTTTATGAAAGTCACACCGGAAAGCAAAGAAAACTTAAGGCTGAGAATAAATTCAATTTTAGATTATATATGTGAAATTGAACAAAAGCATATATGTATAGTAGGTCATTCTTTATTTTTCAAGGAATTAACTAAAGAGTCAAAAATGAAGAACTGTGAAGTAAGAAGCTACACATTTGATAAACTAAAAAGGACACTTTCAAGACTTCAATAAGATGTGTCTGTGTATATATCTTTTGTATTTATGTTGTATGCATTTGAATTTTTCTTAGCTTTTTTTAATGATATGTGTATATGTAATTAGAATGGAAAATCATTAAAAATACAAAACAAAAAAATTGGAATCCATCTCCGTAAACACATTAGTATATATATAATTTTAATTCCTGTTCTTAATATTATATATAAACAGATACATATATCAACACATATATAATATTAGAACAGGGATACTTTATTTGGTAATTATATAAAACACTTTATTGAATAATTCAACTCGATTCAAAGTATTTACAATTGTTACTGTAAATCTATGAATAAATAAATTTTTAAATAATTTAAGAGTCAAAACTAAGTAATATCAAGACTCAAACTAATTATTTTACTTTACAGAACTTAAAAGAGCTATATGTCTCTTTAAACAATGCATTTTTATTGTGTGATAATTTAAATAAAAAAATTATTATAAATTTTTTTAGATATTTATGTTTTTTATAATAATTTCTAGCAAAATTTCCTATTCATTTGTATATATATATATATTATTGGCTTTGACAAAAAATGTATGTATGTGTGTATGCATGGTGATTGGCTCCAAAAATATCATGTGTGTGTATATATAATAATAAACTTAAAAGATTATGAATGAATATATAAAAATTATAGCTTTTATTGTACCTATAAACATGTAACTTTGATCATTTATATGTATGTAATAGTAAATATAAAATCTTTTTCAAAATTTTCTTTATAAATATTGAATAGATGATTTAGTTCCTAACAAATCATAAAAAATATAAAATGAAAATAATATAATATAACCATGAAGCTCGATTTGTAAAATACATTCTCAAATATGATAGTAAATAAATAAAAAATTTCTCTCCCATAAATGTATTATTAGTTAATAATTATATTTTTGATCGAAATCTATTGTCTTCTAAATGTGTGAGATTTTAATTGTTTGTGTTAATATGTAAATAATTATAATAATAATAATGTGTCAGTGTTCATCAGTTTAAAATGGTATAAAATTACATTTAAGTAAATAAATGTATAAATAATTATAATAATCTATATAAAAGTTTTATAGATTGTTAAACAAACTAAAATTAAGGATCCCTCCAAAATAAAAATCTTAATATTAAATAAAAATAAATAATAATTACGTATAATTAATCTGTCAATCTGAAAAATTAGCAAAAAGGATTTCACACATGTATGTGCAAAAAAAAGTTTTTATCAAAATTGATTGTGCATAAAAATGAGCTATAATTAATAATGGATAAAAAACATATCTTAATTCATTGCGAAAAATTATCACATTTTCGCATACAAGCTATTGACTAAATTACACAACATATTATTATTTTATGCAAAATGTTTGTAGTAATGTTTTTGATATCGAAATGATGTGTTATTAAATCATGCTTTTGATTGCTCAATAGGTTTTACACGAAGAATCCATCTCATTAGTCTGAAGATCTGTGAAATAAGTAGTAAATAGTATTTTATAATTATCTATTTTATAAATGGGGAAGGTTGTTTTTACCCAAGAGTCATTGAACTTTCGCTCCTGGAAATTCTTGATTGCAATAGAATACTGTAAAAATGTTTTATTAAAAAATATATTCTCTTGAAAAAATACAGCTTTAATATATACCGATACCTGGTTTTTCTGTAGATGCGCCATTGTGTCAGCCCAATTCCAGAGCTCGGCCTCTGCCCGTGCTGCCTTGCCAAACGAAGCTCCTACGTCAGGGTTTTTAATCAGATATTTAATCTATAAGAGTAATTGTCGTATGAGATTGTAATATGTGAAGTTGTTGTTTATTAAGACGAGGGATATCAATTCATGTGTTTCAATATATTATGTAGGAATAATTTAAAAATTAAATGTGTATGGGTTAGATGTAATAAGATTGTAATGAGTCATAAAATTTCTTAATTTTACGAGTTCGAATCTCAATTAGCAGACCTTTTCAGAAAATTGCTCAGCATTTAGTGGGTCTACTAGGTACCCGGTTTTCCCTTCTGCTACAAGGTTTTGGACACCACCAGCCCTTGAGCCAATAACTGGAATTCCACTAGCCATTGACTCCAAAACTACAAATCCTAGTGTTTCTGTTGTGCTTGGCATACAAAATATGTCACAAGATGCAAATGCTTCGCTCAGTTCGGTCCCTAAATAAAACACGAGCCATTCATTTAACGAATCAGAACTTATACAGTGCTTATGATTGAATCTAACCCTCTAAAGAGCCCATGAAAACTGTATTTGTTCCTTTAAAAAGTTCTTTTAATGATTCTTCAAGAGGACCACTTCCAACAAAAGCCAAACAAGCATTGGGTACTTTATCAATGACCTCTCTGAGCACGGTCAAGTCCTTTTCTGGGCTTAATCTTCCAACATTTAACAAGAGTGGAGATTCAGGGTTTCCGTTACTCATTCGTTTACGCATTTCAAGACTTTTATGTTTTGGATTAAATCTCTAATAAATTGAGTTGTGTATATGGAAAATTTAGATTGTAAATTATCATGTTTATTTTGAAGTGACCTCAGTGTCGATACCCTTTCTCCACAAGCTAATTCTTTCTATTCCCCATGAATTCATTTCTTCTTTTAATTCAGGGCTGGTTACAAGAGTTAAGTCAGCATGGTTGTGTACCCATCTTATATATAGCCAGGCAACAGTTGAGATATCTGAGAAATTATGTAGGTTTAGTCAAAAGCTATATAGGACTATAAAACTAACTTAGAATTATGGGCATGGACTGCTTACATGGTATCCATGTTATGTACTTTGGCGCATAGGCTGGCAAGTGTGTGTGATAAGCGAGGACTAGTGGTACCTGGAATATCTTTGAGTATAGAAATGTTGATGTGAGAACTAAAAACCCTGGGGATGTAACATGTAATATGTCGGGATGGAAATTTTTCATAAGTTCCCTAAAACGAAATATTGGAATTTTTTATATTTAAAATAAGTAAGCTTAAATTGAATTTAGTAAATTAGCATTACCATCCCTTGAACTGTGGAATATCAGCGGTGAGGGTATACCCTTCTGAGTCATAAAACGGGAGTTTAAATCCATCAGTATAAAAAATGGGGAAGCCATACGCTTTGTATGGCCTCCTTGTGCTCTCATCTGTAGTTAAAATGAGGACTGAATTCTCGCTCTTAGAGAGATATCTTAAAAGTTCCTTATAGCGAGTTGCATAACCACTAACCCATGTGAATGGTGTAGGTTCAACCATCAAAAGAATCTGTTAAATACAAAGAAATGCAATTAACTCGTTCAACACTTATATCAAGATAGTATTATATAGGATTTCTAATGAATTTTTCTGATATCCAAAAAAGTTTACTTTCTTTGGGATAGATTGTGGTTCCTCATCTTCCGTGCATTCCGTTTTCGGTGGTGCTTCTAATAGACTTTGTGATTCAGTAGAAGGTTGCATGGTAGCTGAATGGCGAAGAAAGTTGAGATTTCGCTTTTTTTCTTCCGGGAGAAAAATTCGAGCCTGCTTCTTAATGAATAAGGGAGGTAAACTGAAGAGTCCTTGCCTTGAGGTTAGAGGTTTATTTAATTGTAAAGCTAATTTGTGTGCCTCACAAGAAATAGTAATGATTATTGAAAGAAATAGAAAAGGGAGACTATACCGAAGTATTGTGAAGTATCTCATTTCTTCATTGTTGCTTATTTTCTATTTTTTCAGGTAAAAATTTCATGTTCAGATTTGAGCAATTCAAGTTTGATCAATAAGTGTGTGTGCTTGATAACTTTTAGACATCGTTGTAGAGCTTTTTAACCTTGTAGATTGATTTACACGCAATAAATTGTAACAATTAGAAGTTTATATTTAAAATGTCTTAAGCTATTTGTGTGTAAGCTACACCAAACTGTAATTATATACTTAGCATCTTTACTTGAAGAAAGTTGATTAGCATACTAGGGGTAACAACAATTAAGAATAATATTGATAATAACAATAACAGTGGTAAGTAAAAAGTGTTTACAAAATATGTTTATATTTTTAATTTGTATATATTATCGTAATAATTTATGTTAAATTTTTATCGGTAAACAAATTTGGAAAAATCCACTTAAGATGGTTTTGTATTTAGGAAGATAAAAGAACAAATTTCAATCTTTTATCTCTTGGGTTTTACTTTTGTGTTAATTTTAGATTCAATACTCATCAAGCAGAGGCGAAATCATCTAAAACTATCCTTGCCAAATGAATGATTTGATATCACAATAAATTAGCTAATAAATATAGATATATTATAGCATCAAAGAGGTTCTATATATATATATTACTATATCGGTTTCTTTATCGATGAATTAAATCGCTAGTCTTATTTGTTAGAAAAGAAGTATTAAGTGTTTTCCATAGTTTTCATTTTTTAAAACATTCTATTTAGTTGATATGTAACTCTTAAAGGATATATTATTTTAGTATTTAATAATAAAAATTTCAAAGGATTATCCGGCAATTATATTTTTAAGTTTAGAATTTATAGTCAAATGAAATAAATTTTTGTAAATTGTGTTCAATAACTATAAGACTTTTTAAAATTGAATTCGTTATATTCTGAAAAAACAATTTGGGTTAAATTAAAGTTATGTACAAGTCTAGGAAACAACTTTCGAAAGTAAAATTTCGATTGATTGAAGCTGAACTCAGGTTGAGTTATAGAGACTTGATAGTATTAAAATAAACAATCGTGTAGAAGAATATTTTAAGCATGCTCAATAAGCTTAAAATTAAGTTATCAAGAGGCTTATTGATATTGTAAGCAATGAATATACAAGTACATTGATAACATAAAAATCAAAGGAAAGGATTTCTGGGTCCACCAAGGCCTGGAAATGTATCATCATCATTGTCCATATCTTGTGGAAAATATCTAGGCATAGGAATAAATGCTGGTCTGTTTAATAGCGCTTCATTTCTCCATCTTCGCGGGTTAGCACTCCATCTTAGCCCTTCATCTCTCCAACTTCGCGGTTCAGCTCTCCATCTTAGCCCTTCATCTCTCCGATTTTGTATTCGAGTAAACTCATTGTCAATTAGAGTATTCACGGGATCAATTGGTTCAATGTCAATAAGTGGCCGTCTGTCAAGAATTAACATTTAAGTTCAATAAAATATGATTGTGAATAAATATAAAATCGTACCTTAATGAAGGATTTGAGGACCTAAGTCTAAAAATTGGATCATCTGGCCCAACTAATTCTGTTGGTGGTCGGTTGCCTGAATCAGCTTCAGTGATAGAAAATTACAAAGTAGGATAAAAAATGAGAAATATAAATAAAAAAAAAATGGTTTTAATTCTAATCTAACGTTCATAGATGTGTTGCACGTTTCCATAGAGAAGAGGAGGTTGTATAACCGGACTGGTAGTGTCTGTCATGGATAGCTGATCAAGATGCATAGGAATAGATTAGGTTTAATCTGATGTTGGATCTTTTATAAAATAGGAATCTTACGCTGACGAAAGTTTTGGGGGTAGTAGTGCTTTTACTCTTATTGGAGTCTGCAGTGTTATGTTTATTTGAACTACTCAAGTGAGAATGAAGAATCTTATACAATTCCTAATAAAATAATTTAGGAATTCCAAAAAAACTGAAATAATGGAATTAGTGCTCGCATTATTAATGATCAAAACATAAGGAGTGAATTTTATTTCGTACCGATACATACATTTAAAAATTTATGATAATTTCAATTATAAACTAAACCAACCATGTATAAGGCTTCAGCTTTAGCAGGCTCATCAGTGGATGGTGTTAGTGCTTTTAATGAATCGGCCAAACCTTTAATGCTGTTCGTCGATAATTCTAGCTTAAATGAAATCAAATTTTCAGGGTTTTGGGAGTCTGTTAAATGTAACATCATTTGGTCAGCAATTACTAGAGCTCTAAAGCTCAGGCATTTCGGTCCCTGAGTATTATGTATATGCTTAAGGGGTCGGTTTGTAAAATAGATTGAGGTATAATTGGCATTACTTTATATTCATGGTTGTTGCTTAGTGGTGAAACATAGTTGACTGAATATGCTTGTGTTGATAAATCTGTAAGCTTCCATTTTGGAGGCAAAACTACCATGCATATTGAATTGTCCTCTGATTTCATAAATGGATAAGTTGAACTTAATTGAATCTCAATTTCTTCACTAAGTGTGTCTTTCGAAATAGTTCGTTCATAAGTGGAAGCAGTTGTCTCCCTGGTGGGGCTTTTATCAAGAGAAAGTTGTAGCCCATGGTCTAATATAACACAATGGGATGCTAAGAAGATCAACTCATGGTTATAAAGATTTTCTCTTCCAATTAAAAGCAATAATCGATAAAAGGTAGACATTTTCTAAGCTAATTAAATGCTTTTTAAGGTACAAGCATTCTCTTTTTGGCTTATAAGTGTAGTTATATGTATGTATTTAACAATTATGCAATTTGAATTTACTCAATTTTTTTGATCTTTCACACTAGGCTTATCAAAAAGTGTTGGGAGGTTATGGTTCAAAGCTTTAAATAGTTTTGCAATATAATTTTTTTAAATTTTTAATCATCTAAATCTCTATTAAAGCTTAAAAACTTGCTTTCTTCCGAAGTGCAACCTTAATTTTCACAGATTAATTATTTGAGTAAAATCCAGTAATTGTATTTAGTAGACAAGTCTTAAAACATGATTTTAAAAACTGTATCAAGACTCTATCTAAGCCTTAAAAGTTATATGCATTTGTTTCCATCTCTGGAGTTCTTAGGATTTGTAAATTTGAATTGTTTTTATCTCTATAAAATGTCAGAAGCAATTGCGCAATAATTTGCATTTGATGACAATAAAAGTAATAAGTTTACACTGACTTTGGAGATTGAAGACTTGCATCCACCAAATTTTGTACAATCCAAAGTGTGATAGGAAATAAAGCAACTGATTTCTTTGTCTCAAATACAAAATTAGTAAACAGACAAAGAAAACTGATAATTCATTCCATGTTTTTAAAATATAAAATATAGTCATTAAATTTCAAAGAGCAAATTAAATTTTTTTTTCAAGTCTATATTAATATTGTGATGGCAATAATATGTTCTAGGAATATAATGAGAAAAACAAACACTTCAAAACTCATGAAAAAAAGAAGAATTGGTTACAATCCAATAAAATTTAGTTTTAACTTTTTATATTCTCTCAATAACGCTTTTCTTGATCGAATATTCGAGTTCCTTGGCCCACAAGAAATTAGGGAAAAGTTGATGCTACTGGATAAAAATCTATATAATCATATTAAATATAATAGCCCTAATCTATGGAAATCATTTACTCAAGATTATGGATTATATTCTACCCTGAGTATCTTTGAGCCAGTGATATCTGAAAGGAGATCTAAAGGAAAGGTAAATCGCTCCAGACAAATATTTACAGATGAAGAATTCGCTATTAGAACAATTGAACTTGATTCTGTTAATGCTGGTCATGATGATGGTGTTTTACCATCAATTTTGCGAGAGGTTTCAACATTGAAGCAGATCGTACACCCAAATATATTGGAATATTATGGTGCTGAATTCTCGAAAACGCGGCAGACCAAATTATATATTATAACTTCTTACATGCCTGTCAGCCTCCGAAATTTTATAGAGTCGATTCATAAACATGGGAGAAAAGTTGGAGATACTCATAAAAAAATTATTAGATATGTTATGAAACAAATCTCAAAAGGGATTGAGCATCTACATGAAAACAATATAATGCATCGCAATCTTAAACCTGAGAACATATTTATCGATGCTGCAAAAGATAAAAGCAACCTAGATGTTAAAAGTAGACTTGCTAAATTCAATGTTAAGATAGGTGATTTTATGTCAAGTCGTTGTATCTACGACTCTAGTGGAACTTTCACACCTGAAGGTTATTGTAACTACCACTTTAAGAAAATATTTCAAGAAATTGAGTTATAATTAATCAATATATATTCCTTTTCAGATCCTAAAGACCGAGAAAGATCTTGGAGAGAATTATCAAGGTTAGCTTATAAATCACCCGAGGTTATTTCCCGCAGTAAATTTTATGGAACAGGAGTCGACCTTTGGTCACTAGGGATAATTTTCATGGAGCTATCTTTAGGGTATTTACCGTTTAGCTACGAAAACGAAGTGTCTTATTTCCTAAGTATTTTTCGTTTGTTTGGTTCATCATTAAGTCTTTACACAGAATCTTCATCAGAAAATATTAACAATTTATATGGTAACTCTAAATGGAATCCTATTCCCTGGGGCTTAATCCCTAAGCTAGCAAAATTACAAGGAACCACTCAATGGATTAGAGTCACTATGTTTTTCAAGAAATCTGGCCAGCTAGAAATAATAACTTATTTAATCAAATTCTACCTATTGATGGGAAGCAAAGCCTTAAATCTACTCAAGTGTTTACTTAATGCCAACAAAAATGAAAGAATCTCAGCCTCAAGTGTTATAAACCACCCTTTTCTATGCTCGAAAACTGTGAGTCTGAAGACTACTATTCAGATTCATTGCTATATGTTTTCCTTGATTCCAGTCTTTCCAGAGTCATCCAAAAGTAAAGATTAGTCAAAAATTTAAACCTTTCGAGTTTTATACAATAGGGCTAAGCTATCATTATGTGAGTAGTTCTTTAAAATACAAAAATAATGAAAGGCGCAAAGACTATCATAACTTTACTCGTGAAAGCATTAATTATCATTTCAGGTGCCGCTCTATAATGGTAAATACTAATTATCAAACATTTAGAGAGTTAACAAGTATTTTTTTGTATACATAGGTAAAATGGCTCTATGAAACCAGTCAAAATCTTGAGTTTTCTCCGAAGACTTTTCATCTCGCTGTGAATTACTTCGATCACTATATGAGAACTTCGATTGTTTCTGGTATAGGCATTTCGAGAGGCAGCATTTATGGCAAGATTGCTTTAGTCTGTTTAAAAATCTCGTCCAATTACAACGAAATATCACAAGAGTATTATAGGTTGAGTAACGTAGATTTCTTCTTAGAACAATATAAAAAGTCAAGGAAGTATGCTATTCTGGATTCAAGCTCTAAAAACGATGTTGAATTCTCTCATGACGAATTTCTATGTTTAGAAAAGAGCTTACTAAAATCTTTGCATTTCGATTTGTCTAGAAAAACCATCATCGATTACATTGAAAAATTTTTAGAACAAAGAAAGGTGCAAATTTCAAAAAGACTTCAAGACTTATATTTTTATATAGCACTGAGGACTCTACTTTGCAAATCTTTTACACAATACTCGAATTTTGTTTTAGCCTCAGCAATCTTAATTTGCACATTTGATCATTTTAACTTGTATTCTGTACTCCAAAAATCTTTTGACCAGAAACCATTAGAGGAGTTACAAGTTAAAAATTACCTAAATCTTTCCGGGGATTCTTTTGGTTAGTTAACGTGATAATTTTTTTTAGTATATCTTTGTGCTTTGCCTCAGATTTGTATATGGAATTCATTAATCACAAATTAGCTCAAACATATTGAAAATTATTTTCAAAACTAATTAGGAAGTGTAAATTGGATCGAGAAGATTATATATAAAGTTTTTAGATTCGAGCATATACTCCTCAAGAACAAAGATCTTGACTTGATAATTTTAGAAGATGTGTATAACACACTTGTTGAAAAGCTCAATAATTTTAAAAGTTACAAGAATCATCAGACTAAGATTAATTTAAATGAATCAAATGTCACTACATATGGTACTTTCAGAAAGTTATCGCAAGTGTTTTTTGAAAACTTTCATACCTCTCAAAAAGTCAATGATGAAACATTTGTACTGGAATAATTCTTTTTTTTAACAGTGGTTTTTAAGAATCGTAAAACATCTTGCTGAAAATGTATTTCATTATTATTATTTATTAAGTCTATCTAAAGTTGTTTTTTTATGTCTAACAATAGTTGTAACTTAATGGAGTGTCAAGAAATATATGCATTAAATGGTTTAATCACTATTTGAAACTCTTTCACGAGAATCACTTAAGCTATTTAAATAGTTATAGTATGATGAATTTAAATTTTTACAAATCATAACTAGTGACTAATGAGTTCTTCCATTTAGTTTATTCCAAGTCTATAGTGTCGAACATTACTTCATCTGCAGTTATAAGTTGTTCGGCTTCATCTAAAGCTTTGTTTTGATTCCCATCACCAATATCATCTGTCAAAGGATCAGCACTCAATTTAAGGGTCTCTTTGACATCTTGTAAGGTTGAAACAATTGAAGGACTAAAAAAAAATTGATATAATTAAGGTTCAAACTTTTTGAATTATAAAGTTTTTTCACTTACGCTGTAGAGCTTGTAAAATAATAAGCTGCTGCCCCACCTATTCCTGCTAAGGCTACACCACCTGCTACAGTACCAGCTATTTCACCAGGACCAAATGCTGCAGTCGCATTTGTTGTAGCATTTGTAGTAGCATCTGTAGTAGCATCTGTAGTAGCATCTGTAGTAGTTGTTTCTGTTGTTGCTGCCGCTGTTGTTGATGTTGTTAATGAAAAGTCGGAAATAGAACCACAAATACTTGTTTTTGCAGCACCGACTGTGGAACTTACATTAGCCATTTCCGTATAAAAGGTATTAGGACAATCCCAAATAGGTGTAACTGCATAACATTCCAAAATTTTCCTATTCAGTTCAATACTCCCGAGTGAGTTAAACATATTTATTCCAACTATGAAACTACCATAGTTGCTCAATTGATTCAATTCAGTTGCGTTTCCTAAAGCTAACTGATATCTTTCATCTGAATTTGGGTAACCATCTGTTATTAAAAGCATTATTTTCAATACATTATCCCTAGCTTGAGTATTAAACATGTTGTATGCATCAAATAAACCTTCATCTGTATTTGTGACAAGGCTACGATAGGGTGCCTGCGTTATAGCTGCAGTAGCAAGGGCATTATTAGTTGCTTCTGGAGAGCTCAAATCAAATAAAATCTCAGCAACAGTAGAAAATAAAATTGCTGCAACTCTTATACGCCCAGTTGTAAGATCGAAACTATTAATTAATTCGTTGGCAAAAGGTTTTACAATATCATCCCATTGTTGATAACCAATGCTACCTGAACTATCAAGCAACATTATTATGTCTGCTTGCTGATGGCAACTTGGTGTTAATAACTGAATGAAATTATCTTTGTTTGCTTTATTAAGTATCATTGGCTTTGATTGATATTGCCGTAAACTTCTACCTGTAGAGTTAATGAACCACATATAAATAATTGGTTTTTTTTATCTAAAATATTTCTCTTAGCACTTCCTGTGCTCCTATCACTACTTTGAACAACTACTGAGTTAAGTACCTGTGGCATTGACATTCTCCTTGACCGAGATTATTAAAATGACCGAACAAACTATTAAACCATATAAGCTCTTTTTAGCACACCACATGTTCACAATATAGAGTCGTAACTTTTTTTATTCCGAAATCTGCACTATCGCCTTAAAGAGTAATTCATCTACTACTTAAAATTTATAAATGGCCTAATTCTTATCTTATCCTACGAATCTTAACTTACTTTAAGCTATATAGAAACTACAAGCACCCATTCCTATGAATATTATCGGCTAAAATAAACAATTGTGGCTATATTTATATCTCTTAGCTAATATTTTATATTTGGTTTGAATATTCTATCTTAAAATTGATTTTTATTTAAAATAAGATTTGAAAAAAAATAATAAATATAATTAATAATTTAAGCCAATATGATGATTTATTTCATTGATTGTATCTTAGATTTTTGGATATATTATTACGAAAATAAAAAATTAGAAACCATTAAACTTCAACCTTAAAAATTAGCATATAAAACAATAAATGTTATAAAACACTAGTAGGGTAAAATTCATTTTTAATAACTATAATTACACTAGTAGTTATTAATCAAGCATATAATCTAGTTTAAAAAAAAGTCACTTTATAGTAAAACTCAAAACCACAAATTTTTAGCTATTAAATGTATTGGTCTTGGAATTTAGTACTGCTTGTGTATATTTCTTCAATTAATTAAAAATTGTTTAGTAACTTCAAACAGCTAGAAATATTTTTGTGGCGCTTTGAATTACTTATAAAATAAAAAATAAAAGGCTCTGAAGAGTGTTGATATTCGAATCATAAGACTTGAGGAGAAAATTATCAAAATATATTACTAGGTTTATTCTATGATCTGGTTCAGGAATTGCAGATACGAGTATTATGATATTCATAAATAAAATTATTTAATTATTTTATTATACTGTTGTTCATTTTAGGACAGATTAAATCCAATTTGTGAAAGTATTTGAGGCGAAATAAAAATAGGATTTAAAAAATATTTGCGGCTGGTGTGATAATTTTATCGCTTTTTTTACACGAGGAATCCATTTTCAAGTAGTTGTGAGTTTTGTAAGACATCTGACTGGTCATTTTCATTGGGAAGGATTTGATTCTAAGAGTTGTGTTATAAATATCATTACTATGGTCTTAAAGTGTAACCAGATCAAAAAGTTCTAAAAGTGCAAAATTGTCTAGATTACCTGAAACTCTTCATGATCTGAATAGTTAGTATAAAATCTACTCTGATTTATATCAGGTTGTGCTTGAGGCCTTACATAGCGACTGTAAATGGGTATATAAAATTTCTTTTTATCGTGAAAATAATTAAAGGCTGAAGTGACTAGAGTTAACAAACGATAATGTTTGAATGATACCTAGGTATAGATTGAATATCCTGCTCTAATCTTTGAACAATGTTAGTGAGGATGTAAGCGAATTTCCCGAGATCTTGGAGCTGTGAATCGATATCTTTCAAATTGTTATGGATCATGTGAAGCTGTGGGGAAAGTCCATCTGGAATATAATAAATAATTAATAATTTATTGGCCAAAAATTAACGATTGGTAATTAATCAAGTGATTTTAGATGTTTAAATTATCATTAAGATTAAATCGAAGCAATGACTAATTGTGGGCTAATAGTGTTGCATGACCTTCGTGAGTTAGGCTTTCAGTGTTTGAACGTTGTTCCTATTAGTAAAGTTGGAAAATTGTATTTAAATAGTCAAATTTTTTGTATGCAAAGATTACCTTTGTATTGTTGAATGACTCACAAAGCCAATTAATTCGTTTTAGCATTTGAATTATAGCTTCTTGGTCATAGCTGATATTTGGTGCACTTGAGGCCCTTTTAGGTTTGATAAATCTCAAGTAGATAGTCTGAAGTAAAACTCAAATCAGGATCTTAAATCCAAAAAAGTGTTTAAATTACCGCTAGGAAAATTATAAGAAGTGTGCTTGTGTAAGCATAAGGAAAGGTTGTGCTCAACCATAAATGTTGATGAAATATCAAGGTAAAAGCAAGCTTTGTTGAATATTTGCCCTTTTCGATTGTGTTGTCTACTGCTTGCAATTATAGGAATATAAGGATTTAAAATTTTCAAACTAGAGGTTAAATAGCTTAGTGATAATTTTTATAAAATAGAAATTTTAAATAAGTGACTTGCTTTTAGGTTTAATTTCATTTTTCCAACGGAGTTTTGCCCCTTTAGCAACAAATTTTAATTTTTCAAAAATAGTCTGAAAAAACCAGTTGGGATATGGTGAAAGGTGACTTTCCACAACTCGGTGTAAGAGATACTCATAATATTCACGGTAATAAGCCTCTGAATTTAATATAAAGTTAAGATTGAAGTTCAATTATATGCAAGTATATATAGTATAATTAATTGATCTGGTAAAATCAAACAAAAGGTTATAAAAATTAAAATAAAATGGATATAATAAACAGCTCTAAATTTTAAACAGACCAGTTTTACTAGCCTCGGTGTTTTCATGTCCTTGAGAATATTCTGAGTCGTGAATAATTTCTAGGGTAGAAATTTTGGGGCTTTCTTTCTGGTTATATTTATATAATTTTAATATCAATTTTGTAAAAATTCTGAAGATGAGCTCACCTTATTTGAGTGTAAGCCTTGTTGAGGATCTTGAAAGTTGTTTTGTTTATCAATAGTGTCATTTATGTCAAATATATCCTAAATTAAAACAGTAATGGGGTTCTTTATATCAGCTGAAGAAAATTTATAAACTTATTCTACCTACATTTGGAATTTCTTCAGGGATTAGATGTATATTTGGAGGAAAGCATAAATTACTGGGACCATCCGATGCCTGCAAGAAGTGCAAGATTATGAAATTTTACAAATATGTATAAAAAAAATTTGCTTATAGTTCTATTGTAGAGATAATTTAAATGTTATCGTCATGGGGGGTTAGGTATACTAAAGTTTTAATTTGTTGATTAAAAATGATTTAAAAATTTAGGATGAACAAGGGTTGAAACAAATAAATGATGATTATCATTTTGAAATTCTTAGCTCTGTTCCCAGGCCTGTTTTGTGCGTACTCACTTGTGAATAAAATTCAGACTTATTAAAAATCGTCAGAATTAGTAATAAAACAAAAAACCTAAATAATCTTTGTGGACACCCCATCTTAGTATTGATAATAATAGATTAGGCACGATGCATAGGAAAATCAAATTTGGTAGTTAGGAGTAAGTAGTTGAATACTATAATCAATAAGTCAAAGTTATCAGAATGAATGAGGCATTAATCAGGGTTAGTTTGAATTGTTCAATGTTCATGTTATGTTATATTTGGAAAACTCATCAACTATGATCCAAAGAATTTGTAGATTCAAGTTGTAGATAACTGTCAAGATAACCTTTTTTATAGTAGGCTAACCTATCTCAGTCTAAGATAAGAGAACTATAAGTAAATTGGCCTAGGCTCCTCTACTTTTAGGATGCTTAAATATTTCGTAAATATATTTGCAATTTGAGGTAAAGGAAATCTAGAATTCAATCTCAACAGTTAAGGGGGTATTATAATATAGAAGCTCTTAATGTTTTAGTTTGGGATGTTTAAAAGGAAGAAATTAAATATCAACAATTTTATCAAGTGTTTATTTGCTTTGTTATAAAAGTATCCATTCAGATTTGCCAGCCATAGTTTTATATTTAATAACAACCATTTACTATGGGTTGCTACATATTATTTTTAAACTTGTTTTTTTTAATCGATGATAGGGCTTGAAAAAGTGAGAAGTGGGACCATTAATTTCTTGAAAAAGGGTTTATGCTTGAGAGTTTAAAGTGAGCTACCAAATGTTTAAAGTGAAATATTTTATCAGTACTTGTAAGATGTTTAAAGTAGTATTTCTGAATGCGAAGTACTCGCACATTTTTTAATTATAATTATATTTGTTTTTGCTGTATACGTAGTTGAATGGAGAATTTGTTCAATTTTAACTCAACCCTAACTATTATAACATTATTTATTAGTTTTTTTGCTAAGTAATTTCTGCTCTTTTATCAACTATTAAGAATAAGAAAGGAAATTTATCCATTATTTGAAGAAATGTTTATAAATATTGAGGCTTATTGCATAAGACCACCTTAAAAGATTGTATTACGATAATATCCAGAACAAAGATAAAAATTTTATTGTTGCTACTGCCATAAAATTTACACGAGTTATCTGATCTGAAATTGATCAGCCTTGATTACTTTGCTATTGCTTTCCTGAAAAAAAGAAAAATCTCTTAATAATTTAATGATAAGGATTCACTATCTTGTTTAATCAAATTAAGAATCAATGTTTATACATATATATAAGTGTGGAAATACTAAATATTATTAAAATTGAATTGATTAAAGGCTCGTCTTTATACTTAAAAGACAAAATAATTATAAACTAGCCATGCTGATAATTGGACAAAAAATTTGACCAAGTTAATGAGAATTGAACCATGTAGTAAATCAATTTACTGATCAAAATATTTGGCTGTATTTACATTCAATTAAAAATTATTTTAGGAATGTGTAAAGAAACTTGATTAAAAAATAAATCGATCAGCCACTTTAACATGAATTTAAAAGAGCTTGAAGCATGTCTTTTTTTTTGAATGACTTAAAATTAAAACTTATATCTTTAGTTTGATTTACTACAACTTTATTTTTAATTATGAAGATAAAAATTATTACGACCTTTATTATACTCTGTCAGTTTGGTTATAGTATGGAGCCTTTTCATTTTAATATCCAGGAAAATAAGACCTTTCATCAGGTTGAGCAGAAAAGGAACAATAACTTCAAACAAGGGAAACAAAAAAATAAAGTCAATTTCATCCCTTTCTGGCCATTAAGGAACTATCATAGCCAAGGCCCAAAGCAGAAGTCTGGGAGGTGTGTATCCCCAAACTCATTTATAGTTGAATAATAGATAAAATTCTATATATTTTTTAATGAACTCTGAATCTTAAGCAGAGAATTCCCATTGATACCAAATCCCTTCAAGATCCCAAACAATTGCGTTACACAACCACGGTAGATAAAATTGTATCGGAAATTGATATTCAATTATAATAATTTTATGAAGTTTCAATGTTACCTGGCTATGTGATGAAGGGAATATATTAACCCCAGAGCAACAGTTTACACTTCAAATGAGACTATTAATGCTTAGGGATAAGTTGTTTCATAGATGCTTAGATGGGCAAAATCACCCTTATCAGGTTAAATATTAATAGCTAGCGGAATACTTCAATTTTTGAACTAAAAATTTGAAAGCTTGCCGTACTTTTATTGAGAACAATTGATAATCCTCGTCAAGGAAATTGGCAATCCTTTATGGATAACTTTTCAGAGGATATACTGAGGTTAAAAACTAAAAGTTTTTTATACTTTTTGAAGTTTGCTAATCGACATTACACAATTATAATAGGAAATGGGGAATAGGGAATAGGAAGTGCCATGATGGCCTTCTCTTAGTCTATTTAAAAGTGAGAATATAACTTAATTTATTATTTATTTCTTAAAATAAAAAACTCAATCTGAAAATTGAAGGAACAAGGATTAGTTTCGTTATCTACTCGAGGTAAAACAAATTCAACTATTTGAAACTTGACCTCCTGAATTCAATTAATGTGAGAAAAAAGAGGCATTAAAAGATAGATTTACAAAAGTATGTATGGATATCATAAAATATTTTAAGCTTGTAAATTTCTATAAACTCCGAAGCAATTCAAATCTATGATAAACCAAAAGGCTTTTCAAATGTCTGTTGAAGGTATCACAAGTTATGAAATAATCGAGTTCTTAGTTAAGTCGATTGAAGAGCAATTGAAGCACTCAACTGAAAGTAATATAAATAATATCAACATAAAAGTGTTCTATTTACTCACTGAAAACTAAATTCAGATTGGCTTCTGATCGTATTGGCGATTGCATATGTAGTATCTATTTTGGTAGTCTATGCACTTTTAAGTTTTATCATGTACCAAAAGTACTCAGTAAGTTCATCAACACACTTATAGAGTAGTACTTCGTCAGGTTATTCTTAAACACTACTTAAATTTTATATTAATAGCGTATTGTGTACTTAGCAGCATTTATCCATTAAGAACACCTATAATTTTGAATCTCTTAGGAAATGAGTATAATTTACATAATTATAGTTAATCAAGGACCTCAGTAAAAAATTATCATTTTAAAGACATTAATTATTCCCCTACCTTTTTACATAAAGCTTAATCATGTATAACTATTCCCACTTAGCTAAGAGTTTTTGTACTTTCCATAGATACAATGCCTCTCTGAAACTCTACTCTACAAGGCAAGCAACGACTCTTGTGTATAAAATGAGGTCTATAGAACAATCTTACCTTAACAAATTTGATTCAGCTTCTAAATTCAGGCATACTTTTTCATCTCAGTCACAACCAAATAATGGAGCAGAAAGTGATAGCAAAAACAACTCTACTTCAGGTGGAGCTGATCACAGTTTGGAAGGTAAATATGCAACAGCCCTATTCAATGTTGCCAAATCCATGAATAAATTAGACACAGTTTATAATAACTTGGCAAGCTTCGATGAAACCATGAAACACTCATCTTCGTTGAGATCTTTGCTCCTTTCCTCCCATTTTACCTTACCCGAAAAATCCCAGAAACCATTCCTTAGTACTTTTAAAGATGATTTTAATTGGGATACTCTTACCGTCAACTTTGTGGAGCTACTGATAGCCAACAAAAGACTTTATTTGGTAGATAGTATCTTTAAGTCTTTTGAAAAATTTTATAGAGCAGAGAAGGGAATCAAGTACTGCCAAATAACCTCAGCTAAGGTAAGAATTGTGACTTTCCAAAGGATCATTAATTCATTAAATGATAGTACAACGTCACAACTATCACATCCTCAAACTTCTACATTTCCTTTTTTTACCCTAATTTTCAATATTTAGGATCTTTCGGCCAATCAAAAAAAAGAAGTACTTGAGGTACTTCAAAAGCGTATTGGTAGCGGTATGAAGTTGCTAGCGGACTTCACCTCCAACCCTTCAATTTTGGTATGATTTTATATCTTTTTTATTTATTATTTATATTCAAATAAAATTTACCTAACATTCTAGGGAGGAATGGTCGTAACACTCGATGAGCAAGTTATGGATTTTTCAATATCCTCCCGTGTAGAGCGCCTTCAAAATGAACTTTTGGAACCTTTTAATAACTAAAATTGGACCATACCATACCAACGATTAAAGATATTTTAAAATAATTTTTCCAATATATCTAATTTTTTATTATTGAACATTTCTAGATATTTTAATGCCTTTCGATTGACCTAAATAACATAAAATTACAATTTAACCTAGCAAATCTTAACTAAACTCTAGAGTCTGATTATTCGGATTATAATTTTATATTTTTATCCACCATCAGAATGATTATAACACTAACTATTTTTGTGTGATGTTGTTATTTATCAAAATTTATTCTAGACTTGCTTTTTGGCCTTAACATTTAAGCGCTAATTGCAATTGTATCGTTAATAACATTCTTCATTAGTTCTATCAAATTTCAAGTAAAACTGAAAGCCTAAACTCAAATTACTTGACTTCATTCCATACTTAATTTTAGATATACACCAACCTGTAAAATTTTTAAAGGAACCGAAGTTTCTACTTAGTGAATTTGAATAGACATATCTATGTGTATAGATAATTTAGACTTTATTTTAGAAATTGCTTTAAACCCTTGGTTAATTTCCCATGAATACAATTATAAGAAGTATACCTACTACTTTTAAATAGTTGCAAGGCTTAGTGAAGAATTTCTTACAGTTAAGAATACTACGAGTTATGCTAGAAATAATTTTCTTCCAGCTTTTTATGCTTTATTTAACAGAATCATAAATGATTGAAGGAGATTTACACTTAGTAAGTATCTAGCTATTTATAAAATTTATAAACTGTTAGGTCAAAGGGGATGATAAATTTAATCAATAATAACTCATAATCTAATATGGCAGTACTTGAGAGATTTTTAGATTTAAACTCTTACATTAATGAAGATATAGGTCTAGATAACACAGTTACAAATTCCCATGAAGGACATGTCGAGCTACTTATGGGACATGGTGATGTAGTAAATCAGTCCAATGACCCCCTTAAATCAGGGGGGGCTTTACTGAGGAGGCTATCATCAAATACTAAGTCAAATTCTGGTAGTTCATCGATTTTTTGGGCAACTGTATACGTGAGAATAAAGGCTAATTTTCTAATTTATTTTGAATCTAAAGAGTCTAAACGATCAATGGGTGCTTTTTGTTTGGAAAAATTAGTTGCCACAGTCTTATCTACACATGCAGCAATTAATCGAAGTGTGAGTAAATCTCAAAAAATCTTTATCTAATTCATTTAAATATAATAATTTTTCTCCCATCAGATAATTCCTTTCTTACCAACTGGTATAAAAATCAATGAAAAGTCAAATTTTCACCTAGTTAAACTAGACGAGAGTACTAAAGATGCAAAAGGGTGTATACTTTTCATAACAAAAACTGAAGCTGCAGCGCAGCAGTGGGCCAAAATAATAAATAGGAGTACGGTTAAGTTTCTTTCACGTGTTTTAAATCAAAGAGATAAATCAGTCGAAACGTTAAAAAGTGCAGAAGAAAAGGCACAGAGGTTTATAGAAATCAAGGTTCGAGAAATGGAAAATCAAATGAGTATAATGTCTGATAAAACCGAAAAATATAAAGTAAGGATAATTTTCATATAAGCTTGGTAAATAATTAAAAATTAATCAATGATTAATACCAGATGAAATATGAAAAGCTGAAAGACGAAAATGAAAGAATGCAAAAATGTTGTGAGGTCGTAGAGAAAACATCTTCTGAATTTATAAACCATAAAATGATTGAGTTTAAATCCTTAAGAGAACTTTTAGCTACAGAAGTTGCAGGTGAGTTTACAAATATTATGAAGCATTTGGTGTCTCATTTAACTATCTTAACTCCTTCTTAGAGGTTGATAACTTGAAGAAAAAGAATAATAATTACCTTAATGAACTGAATTCAAATCATAAGCTGATTGAGCTCATTTCGGTGCAAAAAGGCCAATTATCATGGCAATTGGAGCAACTTGAAATGGATTTTAGAGATGCAACAGATCGTCCTTCGCGAGCTGCATTAAATTTATCGAAATCCAAAAGGCAAATACAGCAATTAATTCTCGAGCAAAGATCACTTAAGTACTCAATAATATTTTGCTTTTAATAACATAGTTTTCTTTTAATAAATCAAAATTGTGCAAAAAATTCAAAATAGAATTGAACTAGAAGAGATGAGTCAAGCATATGTTAAGCTTAAGAAAGAAACTAAAGAGAAGGTAGAAAATTCAATTTAGATGTGAAAAACTGAGTCAGATTTCCATTTATTTATAGTTAAATCTAATAAAAGAAATATTAGAAGCCGGAGACGTTTTCAGTTACCTCGAGAAATGTCTAGTTTGTGCTTTGTTTAAAGTTAGTTTCTTTGGCTCTAATTTTTTTTCAAAATAAAAATTAAACTTCATTAACTCGGCTTAGGTTAAATATTATGAAAGTGCTCATAAGTTGAATAAAGGGGACGAGACTAGACTAAAAAACTTGTGGGTGAAATTTCAAATCTATCTTATTTTGTTAATTATTTTTGGTGTTTCAAAGGATTGCAAAGATTCAGCATGAAGTGAAGTTTTCCGAAACAGCTGCTCGTGCTTCATACATTTGTCATAGAACCAAAATTTTGGACGATCAACTAAATTATTTCACTGATGGTAGAAAACCAACTGATTACTACAGCTTTTCTAAACAGGTGAATTGCCTCAAAAGAAATTATTTAAAAGCTTACTAATTGAGATGTTGTGAAGAGACCACTCAAATATATATATGTTATATAACTTTTATTCAAAAATCTTAACACTCAATTATTTAGTAAGTAGTGATAAATATTTTAACAATTTTTCTTTTTGAAATTTGTATTATGAAGGTTCTTGATAGATTTGCTTGGATTCTTGGAGATTCAGAAAATCTTCATCAAAATTTAACAGACTCTAAACTCTTAAGCATGGATACATTTCAAGACTTCACTTTTAAAGAAAATCATGAATTTGTTGGAGGTGAATAATTGCCATTTATAATTGAGTAATCCCCAAGATTATAAATTAAATAAACAAATTATTTAGGATATGAAGGGATTATCAATAAAGAACTTGTAAAAGGTATCAACTTGTTTTCACCTGTAACAAAGATGGTACCTTTTAGTCATATGGAGAAATGTTTGATTTCTCAACAATTGAGAAATACAAAGGTTTAAATTAAACTCCTTTACTTCATATATTTATTTTTAAAACCTTAAGTATTTAATAGGTTATAATAAGTTTAAATCCACATTTTAATGCTGTGAAAAAATTTAAATAAAATTTTCTACTAAATTATAACTAGACAATTCCTAATTTACACAAAATGTTGTAAGGGTCAAAGTATTACTACAGCCGTTAACTTATCTTATTTTTCAAATCGAAAAAATCTAATTTTAAATTTAAATTTGTCGAGAAATAAATCCTATTTATTGTCTTAAAATTGGAAATGTGAAATTTTAAATAAAATTCGATTAAAAAATATTAAGAAGTTTATTTTACAATTTGGCTTGGCTTTAACGATTTGGCTTCGCTATTTAGTTTAAAAATTAAATTTAGCTCTCGTTCAGATTTGAGCTTAAAAAAGAATCACTATCTGATTTAATGCTTATTTGTTTGTAATTACACATGTTGTAAACACTTTAGCTGAAGTGAATGTATATAACTAGATCGAAATAGGGTGATCAAAAATCTGTGAATTATTCACAAGCCATGTGTGTTTAAAAGTGTCCTTTATACCCTTTTTAGGTATACACACTCGATTTCATGTTTTTATATATCCGTATATTTTAAATATTTTCTTTCTTAATCATTGAGTTTCATAACAGGACTCTTTTAATTATTTTTTGGCTAACTTTACTATAAGCTTCAAAATAATGTCTAAGTTCTCATATTCTCTACTTAACAATGATTTACAATTAATAACAGCGCATAAACATGTTCAACCTCTACAAAATTCACCAATTACAAAAGTCCTGTCATAGGACCGCTTTGCCGCTAGATGCTCAAATACAGCAAACAAAACGCTATAAAACATGCAGACTTCTATGTGATAGCAGGCGTTTCATAAATACTTTAACTGAGATTAATCGCAACTGGTCTGTAACCAGGGAACATATCTTAGCAAATGAGCCTAAATTATTAAAGAAGCTTAAACACTTTGAAAGGATTAACCCTGTGGATTTACACCTACAATACCATCAAAAGCTTAGCAAATCATATTCCAACCCAAGGACAATCCTAAAGTACGAATGTTTGCTTTCTTCATAAATTATGAAAAAAAAAACCACTTATACTCCATTCCTTAAAGCAGTGCTATGTTGCTTATATTATTATTATATCCTTACTCAGACTATATAGAGAATATGCTTCAGTAAGTGATAAAGTTGACTATCCTTGGCTTATTCGTGCTTATGGACAACTTGGAAACACTTTCGGATTCAATTCTTACTGGTAAGCACTTTGAAACACTCTTTTAACTACCTGAGTAAAATGTCAAAACCGAAAATTTACTTGAAATTTTAACTTTTCAGGTCGACCAAAGACAAACAAACTGTACACGAAAGCCTAACCTATAAGCAAATGGTCTTCGATATTATTGAAAGGAAGCATATGATAAAAGTAGCTAAATAACTCACCCATATTATTAAGGATTATAATTTAATATATATTTCACAACTTGATTAATTAATTATAAAATCCACCTTTTCAGCCGAAAAATGTTCCACGAATACTATACTCTATGGCTTGCCTTGATTATCGAATTTCTGAAACTTTCCCCACTCTTTTAAACCTTATTCAAGAAAATATCAAGGTAATGGATGATCATTTCTATAACCATATTAATAAAGCTATTTTATTTTAAAAATCATTTTAAGCTTTGGAGAAGCCCTACTTTAGCCAACATGATTGCCACTCTTGCTATGCTAGGGATTGGAGATGTTAATGGTAACCACACATTAATTATAACACTTCAGAATTCACCTTAAGCAAACATTTTCGTGAATAATTAATCTAGGAAACAATATATTTGATACAATAAACGAGGAGAAATCAGACTACAGTAATCTGGTAATTCTTATGATACAAGAATTGTACCAACGATCACAGGATCGCTTTCAAGTTGAAGACTTAACTCCCTTTTGCTGGTCCTCGGCAGCATATTCAATGGTCTTACTCGGATTATACGAACAGTACTAGTATTTTTGCAATTTTTAATTGTTATTTATTTATACAATGAATTTTTCCTTACAGAGATCCACACATTCTCCCTTACTTTATAAACAAAGTAAACCAAACAGTGAGTTTCAAATACTAATTCATAAAATTCTCGAAATTTTATAATGTTTTAAAATTTAAATTAAAAGCTATCTATTGACAACCTCTCCTCAAGCGGATGGATTCAATTTTATCTTTACCAAATTTTATACTGTACTGATGTTGAAAAACCTAAAAATGAGTTTGAAATTAAGAAAGCTATACCCTTAGAGATTCAAGCATCTCTTTACGATAGATGGCTACCAGAAATTGTTTTAAAAGGCCAAAATCAAGTAATTGGATTTTGTCCCTCCCCATATGAAAATAATTTCCATTTTCAATCTGTCTATTGATCAGGGCTCTGAGAAATTACAATACGAAGTTGATCAAATTTTAAATGATGTAAAACAAGATGCAATTATGAACTGCTCAGTTGGTCGATCCTTCGACAAACAGCATACTTTTTTTTGTGGCCACTTAATTAAATCCCGGAACCTCGCAATAGAGTATGATTATCTTAATCCAATAGGTAAACTAAACTATCCTACCCGTATCATTCATTTGAGAGAAAAACAAGAGATTAATTTTGACAGTTCCAGGAATACCTAAGCTGTCTGGCCTTCTACAGCTAAAAAGACGAATTTTTGACAAGCTAGGGCTGCATTTTGCTATTATCCATAAGTAATCTTGATGGTAAACCTTTCCCAAATAGCATTTATTCTCCAATCCCACTATTACAGAACTTTTTGGAGAACTCTCGGACCTGAACAAAAGGTAGAAGAAATCCTGAGAATTCTGTCTCAATTTGAAGAAATCCCACAGCCAAAATCCAATGAAGCGCATGCTTCTTCAATTGATGAAGTATCTCCACAAAAATTTTTAAAACATAAAAAGAAGGTAATAGCAACATGGCCTCCAGAAAAGGTTGTCTTATAATGAAAAAAAGAATCACATGTTGTTTTGCTGAAAACCTTTTGTTAATACTGCACTGATTTATTTTTATTAACACCTTTAAAAACAATTTAATTACTAATTCCATCTTCACTCATTTCTTATTTTGCCTTTGTCTCCTTAAAAACTTCTCGCCGGACACGTAATTAAGAGACGCTATCATTAACCCTATCATACTTATTTAGTAATAGAACCCAATTCTAATTTATCTACCAAAACAATCAATAGTTTTAGAGTACCTACACTTCATGTATAGAACCACTTTACTTACACTTTTCAAAACATTTGATATTATCATAATTGAAAACATGTTTTGGAATAAAGATATCCTTATACTTATCTTAATATTTAATTTAAAACACGGGTTGAATTGGTGTTTAGAGTTTCCATTTAACTTTAAAACGTCAAATGATCTCTTCTCCAATTGCTTTGATTTAGGAAAAGGATTATGCTTAGGTAAATTAGAGCTTAAGATTATTCTTATATATGCTATGAATATTTGGCTTCATAAAATTAGCTGGAGACTCTTATTTTATTGGCAAATCTGCTTCTCAACTGGACTTAAGGGCCTGGTGGTCTTTTGATGATATTTACCCTGTCGACAAAAGTGGAAAAGGAAATCATTTATTCGGTGAAATAACAGCTGGACCAGGACATAATGGTTAGAAGTAAATAGTTCATTTCCAATAGTAACACAAATCTATAAAGGCCATGGCTTTAGTGGAAGATTTCAATCATGTACTTTCCAATTTATTCAATAGCTTGGCACTTTAAATGCAACTGTCTAATTAGCTACTCAAGCTATAGCTTATGGGAGTGCATCTCTCTTAACTTCATCATTTTCAATGTAATATTCAAGCTTTAATTTACAAAATTCGAAACAAAAGCAACAACAGAAATTTATTTCTATATCTGCTGGAAGATTCGACAGGAAGATATAGAAATATAATCACAAAAGGGTAACTAGCCTATTAGCTCAGAATTTGGAAATCAAGTTTGCTTTTAGCTCAATAAGAGAGCCTAGTCCATCTATATTTCTTGAAGAAGATTCTAGAAAGCTATCAATAAGAGTTTTGACCAAAAATAACAAGATTCAAGGAATGTCTACTTCTGGTTCCATTCCTTTGAGAAGGTGGACTCATATTTCAGGTTTATTGAATTTTAAAACTTCGTAGGATCTTCTAATTAATCAAACTTATCAGTAACGGGGCATGCCGAAATGCTTTTGTGTAAAATAAATGTAAGTTTCCTATCTTTAATTATATTTAATACTTCAAAAAAAAAAAAGGGAATTAAAGATTCAGAGATAGTGAGACTTAAATTGTGCCATATAAGCTGATGCTAAAAATTTATAGAAATTTAAAAACACATTGAATGAAAATGTTGGGGGTATAATAATTGGGCAAGATAATTTGATTTCTGGATTTCATGTAAATTTGATGTTTACTATAAGCATGAGCTCGATAAGTAGAATTTAGGGTTATCTAGATGAAATAAAAATATTTTCAACCGAATCAAAGGTTTAAAAAGTAAATATAAAAAAGGAATTTTAAAATAGCCATATTTCAGCAAAGTGGCATTACTAATTTGGACTTGTTAGCATTACCATCTGCAATAACTGGTATCTTATAATATTTAAAAAGAATAATAAGTGTAAATTAGCTGACCTAGGTCTTCATGATTACAACTACTTTACAATCGGTTTCAAGTTTAAATTGAGCCCAAAATTAATATTTATATTCAGTTTTTCAGGCTGTGTGGACTGCAAATATGAAAAGATTAAAAGCTCCAAAGTTTGCAATGGGAACTCAAAGATGTGCCCACTAATAGAAGTTTATAAAGGTGGGTTACATTTAATGAGGATTAATGGTAAGAAATACTATATAAAGCTGAATCTAGGAGCTCCATTTGTAACTATCAGGACTCCTAGAGCTGAACAAAGATGTTTGGCATTCTGATATTACTGAAAGTGATTTTGAAGAGAGCGAGACAAGAACTGCTATTTGTTGTTCTACTAACCTTTGAAAAACTCAACCCTACTGAAGTGATAACATTAAGAACTTTGATATTTATACTTGAAATCAGATACAAATATAAATTACTAGATTTTCATGTCTGTCAATAACTATAATTTATAAATTCTAATTCATTTTACGTTTTTCAATAGATAAACTAAACAATACGAAAAGTATAATTGAAGAACAATGGCCATAAATTTACATTATTAGTAATGATAAAATAAAATAAAGAGTTTGCTTAATGGTTATTTCTTTAAGTGCTGAAGTATGAATTCATAATCCTCACAAGATTTTATTTATTTATTTAAAAAAGTGATTATCAATGACACGAGCCCAAAATTGAGCCCAAAATCGAGTTTAAAGAATATTAACACCTTTTGATTAATTAGAATTAAAGTTAAGAAGAAAAACTTGACTATTATTCATTGATCAAACTAATTCATTCATAGAGAAACGTTTAACTTATAAAAAAACCACAATTCGAGGAAGTTTGTTCATATTAATAAGAATTTTGAAGCCTATATAGTTTTATAAGAAAATTTTTCACAATATTTATAACATAAGCAATTTTCAAATATGATTTAAAAATTAAAAAAGTAACTAAGCAAACAGCATTCAAATAGCAATTTCACAATGCTTTCGCTTCAGGGATGTTGAGACATAGTGTTACTAAACTAAAGTTTTATTTTATTTTTAATACTAGAAACTTTAAGCAGTTCTATACAAGCCATTCAAAGTCATACAATTTCACAACAGCTTGTTTCTTAGAAATTGTTATATTAGACTTGCCACATATATACATATTACACTGATAGCACTAGATTACTGATTTGGAAATTTTCGCTAGCTTTGTTTTCAAGTTCTATTTACAACCCTTAACAAAAATTTGAGACACAGCATTAATATAACTAAAGCTTAATAAGCTTTGATCACGCAAAATAGTGGTCTAAGAGTTAAAAATTATGTATGGGTTAATACACATCAGTTCCAACTTGAAATAATAAAACAAGAATATTTTGTATGCTAGTGGTATGCATATAAGACAATAGCAGCTCCTCGTTTTCTTCGTTATTGAAGTGAACCAAAAATTCGATATTATGTGTACTCTTGAATTCTATCTAATTAGTCATCTTAGTGAATAATGTCATCACCTAATGGACAACATAAGCCCATATTGATAACCCAAATCAATACTGGGGATCCTATCCTTTGGTTGGATATAAACGAAAAAGGATGCTTATCAGGATCAAGTCTCGGGAGAGTATACTTCTACTCCTTTTTACACAATGAGACTGTCCCATCAGAATCAGATAAAACCGTCTCTTTGATAAGTAAACCAAATAAACCTCCCTTATCTTATCTTAGTAAACTCTTTAATAATTCTAATATAAAGGCATCAGATACACACTCACAGAATCCCATTAGCTCTAACAAATCTGAAAATAATGGAGATAGACCAAGTGACACCTGGAGTGAAATTGTTGAACCAGAAAAACCTGAAGAAATAATTAATAAACATGATACCAGTAATATGGATAGCATCGATTCTACACTAACCCAAGACTCAGATAACCTAGGTGCTAGGCTAAGAGTTAAGGAGCCACCTTCTGAATCACAAAGCCTTAACTCTAAAAGAAATCTTATACTGAATGATAGGACTGATCTACCAGTTAAATTTGTCTACTTAACTAGTGAATTTGCATTTGTCATCCTGGAAAATGCACAGTATTTTAAATGGAATTTGAGAACTATGAACTGTGAAAATGTACCACTAACTGACTGGAAAATCTTCGCTTTCCCAAAAGAGCTTCTAATCCATAAAAGCTCTGTTCTTATTGCCAGCACCAGAAATTCTTTTAGACTCAACCTAGATAATGGAGAGCATCAGCCTGTTGACTTTACCTTATTTGATGCCAAGCTTGTCCCAATTGATTACAATTATGACTATGTACTGTAAGTTAATAATCTGTCCCTGAAACATAAATATTCTTCATTTAATACTTAGAGGAAATACCTTGATAAAAAACTTACCATAATTAGCACGAATTAATATTTATGACTCTTTAAAGCCTAATTACTCCTTACAAATTTGTTTTAAATACAAGGTATTTTATAAAATATTAAGTTACAATTTAAACACTTTTTAAAAGCATATTTCTGATTCATAACAAATCTAATAGGGGCTACTCAACAGAAGTTTACTTCTTGCTCTGAAACACATACAATGTTGACAAATTTTCAGGTCTATTTTAAGAACTTATCGTAATGAGTTCAATGTCAACATACGAGGGGTTAATATTGTGAAGCCTATAAAAACTATAGAGTAAGCTCCTACCAGTTTTCTAACTAAAATAAACGTATTTCCTTAAGTGAATATGACAGGATTAAAGATTCTATAGCTATTAATATACCCGAGAAGCCATTTGTAACCACAGCTTGCTTCTGGGTAATCATAACTAGATTTAACTCTAGTCAAACGCTCTGTCTTGAAAAAGAATTTACCACTTTTACGTTACTCTTGTTAAACAGGCACCTTCACGATTTATTTTAATAATCCGTTCCACTATTATTAGAGTGTACAACTACAACAAGGATTCAATTTTAGACTTCGTAAGTTAACATTAAAATACACCTTTTAAATTTGTAGTCAACAGACCCTTTGATAAAACTTTCAAAGTACAATTGTTATTGCATTTGGTTTGAACTATTTAAACAAATTATATCTCAAGTATCTACATACCCTTTGAGATTCGCATATTGTATTATTTTAAATTCCTATAGATAGTTGTGATGCTAAATCACTAAATCCAAAATAATACACCTCTGACTTATTATCTTTATCAACTACCATTGATATAACTATGTCTTATTAGTCTTGTATAAGAGACCAACTACTTTAAATTTAAACTTTTAACTATAGCTTTCAGAATTTTTACTTTCACAATTAATTTTTTATAAAATTCAGAAGAAACACACAGGGCATAAAAAAGACATTGTTGCAATCGATGCTAGTAACCCTAAATATTTTCTCACAATATCCAAGGACCAAACACTCAAAGTTTGGACTTCTTCTTCTAAAAAATTCTTGTATTCATTATCCATTAAACCAGCTTTATTTGATGCAGGTAATGATCAATTTATATATTTTTTATTATTATTGTAAGATATGATATTAGGATTAAAAAAGAATCCACTATCTCTTGTAATTGAGAATCTATTTTATTTTAAGGTTGGCCATATTTTTTAAAAAGTTATGGGAAAAAGGTAACCTTTTCATCTGACAAGGTAAATTATTGAATTATTTCACATACACTTCATTCAATAGAAGATATTAACACTTTAAAACAAAATTCTACATACCAAAGCACTCCCAAAATTGAAATTTAACTATATTCTAAATACTGTTTTAAACTTTTCGAAATCCCACTTAAAAGAGAATCGCGAAAAAATACACAAAATTTATTCCCAAAATTTTCAACTCAGGGAGTTTACATAACGGATTTGGTGATTTCATAATATTAACAGTTTTTGCCATGCATCCTACCCTTCAATGGCTTATAAAACCTGTAATGTAATTTTCATGATAATTAAGTATTATAAAAAAGATGAGCACTTATTCAAAATTATTAATCGAATTAAAATATGAATAAAAATAGAATAGATACATAATCATTTAGACCTAATAGCACCTATTCAATACTTCAGTTTTAAAAAGACCTATTACGATCAAATCTTCATATTTGTGGAATTTTCAAAAATAAATAATCTCTTAAAGCAAATCATTGAATTTTTTTTTTAAATTATAAATTAAAAAAACACTAAACCCATTCTATAGGGAATGGTGGCTTTGGCATTTAGAATGAAGATTTAGTTATGTTACATTGAAAATTTTTATTTTGAAATTTTAAGCTGTTAGAAATTAGTAATTATAATATAACATTAACTTTTTATATTGAAAAAATGCTATCGTATTGATACAAGATGGAGTGCAATATAGTAAAAAGTCTTTTTGTGATTAGGTGTATTCGTATACCCCCATAAACCTTTTTAGCTAGATGTGTGTAAGTTAAAGTATGACTGTGCATTTAATTCTTTCAATTCGGGCTTGGTGGCATGAGGGACCAGCAAACTGGGAATTGCAGTAGTCCAAAAAATAGTCCAATAAACAATCTTACACGATTCTTGTTTGATGCGTTTGTCAAAGAATTTGATTCATGATGAGATTTGGAGTGAATACTTAAGAAAAAGGCCATCTCGATAGCGTAGCAGATTGTAAAATAATTTATTATGATAATATAAATGAGATATGGTTGAATAAATGAATTATTTTGCTCTTCTAGATGTACATTTTCTGTTGTGGACTTTTTATCACTTTTAAAAACTAGTCCTAGACCAGTTATCAAAGCAAGATGCACAAACTTGTAGCCACAAAAGGCCAGTGTGTCAAACGTGTTAATATATGAATTCTTTGCAAGATAAAAAGAAACCTTAATTAAGATTGCTTCAATGGCTATAATAGTAATGGAATAAGTTGCTTGATTTCCAAGTACATCTGGTTTAAATTCATTGGAGGTGCCTTTTGCCATCCCAAAGAGCAGGGTGTAAGTAATTAGTGCCATCAAAGGTATATAGAAATCAAGGGTAAATTGTGCTTGTGTTTCAGGCCTTTCAATAATGGTTTTTGAAATGGTTAATGGGTAATCGGAACTTGAATTTGATGAGTTGCTATAGTTAAAAGTCTTGAGGATAGTATGGAATGGAAAAAGTAAGAATCCTAATCGGTTAAGAACATATCTATGACTAACATTAAAGTAATGTTTTAAGATGCTTATAGCGCCCGGGAAGTATGATTGTATATTGAAAGGTAGGGGTTCATTTGTGATCATAGAGCCTATTATAGTTTTTGCTACTGGATTTCTTATAATATCTTCTATATCTTTAAATTGTTTATTTATCGGGGGGGGTTGTGGAGGAGCTATTTTGTTTTGATGAGGTGGATTGTTGTAGATATATGAAGAGCGATTAATGGGTTGTTGAGGTTCACTTTGACTTGAGCTAGGATTGTAACTCAAACTTGGTTTTGATTGAACTTCATGATTGGTAGCTGATCTTTGCTGTGAAAATTGTTGAATGGGTGTGTTCCAAGCATTTGATTCAGGATGTGAGGTAGTTTGCGGAATTGAGCTCATACTCATTCCACTATTGCTTGGGTCTGAATCCGCTTTGTAAGATGACATTGGGAGTGGTTTACGAAGTTGCATTTTTCTGATAATCTGTTTTGATACGATTCTCTTTAGATGTTTAAAAGATTTCTATTTGTGAAGTAATTTAATTCAATTTTAAAACTCAAGTTTATTGAATCAATTCTGATATTTGTTCCTAAAAGAATATCTAGTTTAATTCAAACGCATCATAGCCTGAGACACTTTCTTGTGGAATTATTTTAAGATATGTAGAGGAGCATATAATATTGAGTTACATGAGATTTTTAATTTTGATCAAAATAAATTCTTCTTATTTTAATGTAAGTATTCAAGGTGAATCAAAACTTATAAATTTCAATATATGGTGCATATTCGAAGGTATGGGGTCATTTATTAGGGTCAATGACAGTTAATTTCACATATGTTATGGTTGGGTATAAGTAAATATATTTATTTTGGGAATTAAAAAGTTGGTAATCTTTGCTCAAATGGTATAGGAACTACAAAATAAAAAGATATCTTGAAGGAATAAGACATTCAAAACTTTTTTTATCAATTTACATTATAATCAAATTTATCATATTCGCCAAATTAATTAACGACTTCAGGTGACATCGTTGTTAAAAGCATTAACATGACTTAAAGGCAGATGAGATCAAATAAAAACAATAATTGGGGTTTTAGAGTTTGTTGAATCTACTAACATGATATTTTACTAAAACAAGGTAATATAATTTAGCTATAACAGAGAATGGAACAAACAAAACGAAAGAATTTTTGATAATTTTAGAGAAAATTGAGGAATGAAATTTATAAACCAAATAGCTCTACAACTTGTAACCCATGATATGTACTAACCAGCTACATCTAATAGACTTATGCTTGTTTTAGATATAATTAGCTCAATAAAATAAATGTTAAACTAGTTTCTTTTATGTGTTCCCTATTTACAACAAACTTGTGCTCTATTTTGTATTTGTATAGGTTGATATATTTCTAACATCTTTTTTTACTAATTAGGATCAAGGCTTTAAAGGTATCATTTTATATGAATCTTTGTTTTTTTGATGCTATGTTAGCTTTGAGATTTTACATTTCTTTAGAAAATTTTAAACTAGGCACACATTTGAACGAAAAAAGTCTCATGTATTTAGTTTTTAACCCTAAATCAAATCAGCTTTATAAACATTTTTAAAAATCTGAACTTTGAATTGCTTTTAAAATAGCAAATTGGAATGATCACTTGACTTGTAATTTTTTTTGTCTAAACGTAAAGTGTATCAAATTATCTAACAATAAAGATTCATAAATCTCGAAACATGTTACATTTAAAATCTAAGTATTCCACTAACCATACTCACTCATATGCTAACTTATAAACACTCGTGAGGCATAAACATATGACTCTCCATATACACGCACACGACCAATAATTCTATCCCAAAAGTATTGATAAATTACAATATTCAAGTAAATTACTATACAATCTCAGAAATTTAAATAAGATTTAATTACTCATGTGTGCTTGATAAAATCTTAGGGTGAATCAATAGAAAAATTTATAACTATTCTGTTTAATATAACTCAAAATCAAACAAAAAGGGCATAACACTCGGTTTTAGGAGTTTTATTTTACCAAATTATTTGTGTAACAAATACATTCATATATAAGCTTATATAGCACAAGGCTTGGAGAAAATTTTGAAACTGTTTTAAATGGCATAAATTCTTATAAATCTCTCATTAACTGATTGAGCTCAAGAATATTATTAATTAACAATCTATTCTATTTATAAAACGCACATACAAGCACATTTTCAAGAGTGACAATAAATTATGTTCAAGTTAATTAAATATAAAGTCAAACTGTAATATAACTTAAGTACATCACCTTTGTGAATTCTCATGCAAATTCGTGAATAGTTTCTAAGTTTCAAAAGTTTGAGAAAAAAGTGGTTTTATTGGTAGAATGTGTAATTTAGATAAAATGTCTTAGAATAGGGAGGCAATATATACCTAAAATTCCTGTAATCATTTTAACCCATTTTGAAAGACTATCTTATTTAATGTGTTTTAGAATGTATCCCAAAAATCACCCCAAACAGAGTCTACATTTGAGTCTTGGTCTTCATCTACATTATTTGCATCTGTTAAGTAGTCAATTTTCTTTGCTATATGTTCAATGTTGTCCGAATCCATGTGATCCTTACTTGAAAAGGGTCGCTTATCAGGTACATGCTGAATTTTCTCCTCTGTGTTATTTAGAGAGTTATTTAGCAGTATGCTTCTATCATAGTTAGTCTTGGTCCCTATTATATTGTGGTTTAGTCGCTTGCTAGGAATAGCTAATATTTCATTCCTAATGATCCGTTTGGCTATTTCATCAAAGTAATCTGAAAGGGTATATATTATAGTAATTTTAAGTATTTATGATGAAAGAAAATAAAGTTAGGTCATGTGTAAAGTTTAAAGCAGAGTGAAAATTTTTTACAAAGTTAAATAGTGCATAATTTTTATGGAAGCTTGCAAAACTTTTACTTTTCTCAATGATCTCTTGATTGGCTTCCCATGTTGAGAAATATTTGCCATAATTTCTGTTGAACTCATACTGAAAATCGCTTGGGCGCCTTCAAAGCAAATTTATAAGTATATATATAGTGTATTTTTTTCCTGCTTGAATTGGTCTTATAAATTAGATTTAAGCATTGTATTCGCCAACCATATGGCTTGCATGCGTGGAGATATTAATTTATTCAATATTGAAAATATAAGATAAACAAGTATAAAAGTTTCATATGAATTACCTCCAAGTGTATATACCATACTCAAACCACATTGGAGATACCTGAAGAAAGTGTAATTAAAGCATTATCTATAATTCTTGCATATATTTTTATATTTATTAGCTTACATGTTTTATTTTTTCTAATCCTTCTAGAGGGAGGGAGGAGTGAAAAGGAAAGATTTAAATATCGAAAATATAGTATGTAGCTATTTGTGTATAGAGCTTGACAACAGTAAGCATAATTTTAATGGCAGTAAAATAGGGTTAGATATGTCGATAGATTTCATCGATTGAGATCTTTTAAAAAGTGATGAAGTAATCTATGTAACTCTTATACTTACTGTAGGGGGTTGAATCTGATAGATTGATCAAATGGGTGAAAGGTTTGCAATTATAATCGTTTTTAAATTCTGATAGAGTGAAGAGAATATCCGATGGTAAGCAATCGAAACTAGAAGGATAAATCTTAATTTGACAGCCTATAAAGCGAGCAATATTTTGCGTGTGTAGGATCGCATATTTCTCTTAGTGTATCTAGTTTTAAAAAGTCAAACCGGTACCTTTGAAAACTGTTTCCCTCATATGATTCATAATACGAACAACATCAGGGATAACAGACAAATTATTGTGTGGATATGGATGTAGAGACCCAATATGTCTGATCTCAAAGAATATGTGATGAATAGTGTTGAGTATCTCAGCAAGATAGGGCAACTGCCTATCAAACTCTTTATACTGTTTCTTGATGGCTGGTATAAGAGGTGCTTGGAACTCAAGGTCGCTCTCTAGAGCCTAATTTAGACAACATTTATGTATCATGATTTTGTCAAGGATGATAAGTCACATTTCCTTGACAGTGACAGTCTATATGTCGAGTTTCAGTCTACATGACTTATAATTTTGTTGTTGGGAATTCAACAATGAGTTGAGTGAGATTAAACAGTTCAATTACAATGTATATACTAATCATCCAAACCTGGTATGTTTGAAGTTCAGAAAAATCTTCTTCACATTTGTTGTATTTAGTCCTTAAGAAAGATTAAAATATAAGTTTGTGTAATTATTTTAAATCAAATATCTCTTTTTTAATCACCCAGCGTTGTTGGAAATCGAGAAATCTTTTAAGTAGTAATCGTCTGTGGATAGAAGACTCAGTGTTGATCTTATATTCATTGGCTGATCTAGTCCTTTTTGGAGAATGAAATTTCTTACTGTATATGTAAAAGTTAAAACAAGTTGTACTAGAAACATAGTAATTGGTAGAATTGAGTAAATCTAAGTACGTGAATTAAGCAGTCTATATGTAATGAAGGTCTTATAGATGGATCATATGCAGCTTTTATATTTAAGCTTTTATCAAATATCTTAAATTTCTTGATGAATTTTAGGATTTATGTTTTTGAATAATAGTGGTGATCAAAGTACATATATAATGAATAAATTATGATTTTACTTCTTATATTTTGGGTGTGCAATACCTGAAGGTGAGTGTAGATGTGAATAGGATTGCACCATAGCGTTGGTTCTAGTCAAATAATGGGAAGAAACCTGGCTATTATCGAATGAGCGTAGCATCGGGAAATAATAGTAGCCATGAACCTAAATTTGAAAGCAATTGAAAGGATAATTAGCCTAATAAACATTTAAAGATGTATAGATTGTGTAGTAACCTTGATACAAGCACTATCATATGACCAGACCATCTCACTATCATCCGCAATGATAACCATTTTTTTTGAAAATGGTAATATCCTCTCGATTGATTTTAGCCCATCTGGGCACTCCGTTCTGGGTTATAAAAAAGGATTTATTTAATGAGAGTAAATAGTGCTATCATATTATGGCGTAATAATGTGAACCTTATGTGATTTAAAATATTTGGCACCAAAAATATTTTGTGGATATATCCCTAAATTTTTTTATGTTTCATAAATCTACACTATAGAGTTCGAATTCTACAGCTAAATTCCTTGTATTATATCCTACAGGTAAGTGGTCAATTATTTAATCAAATATCCCTTCATTTCTCATATAACTTTACCTTGTAAATACCCTATTCCCGAAGAATTTGCGTTTTGGGTCCAAGAGGCGAAGGGACTGAATTTTGTTATGCTATATGGGTGAACATTTTTTGTAAAACAATTTTATCTTACCGTGATTGCATGTTCTTCTGTAGCCATAGTATATAAATATAGCTCAAATTTTTGATAGACGTCGCTAGATGAAACGAAATGTATAATTATATTTTATTTATATTATAAAGTTCAAGTTACAAAGGGAAGTTATAAGTTTAAATTATAAAAATTGGCGAAATAAGTTAAATTTTTGTTTAAATTATATAAATTGTATAAATATTTGCAAATTGTATAAAATTAATGCAAATGAAAAGATTGAATCTGTGTTTCACTATTTTAGAGAAGTATTGTTTTTATCTCTTACTTCAAGAATTCAAATACCCCAGGTCTTAATTTAAAGTACATCGGAATAGCTAAAAATATTGGTGCATATAATGTTAATGTATAAATGATGTTTGTGCATTATTTAGGGGCTGATTAGTTGTAAAAATTATTTATAAAAATTTGTGTGTAGTTATAATAAAAAAGTTCAAAGTAGTTCTGAAATATATAAGGATGTATACGTAGACGAAAACACAAATTTTCAGCCATATCAATACCGAGTTTTATAATAATTACATCAAACATTAATGAATATATATATTTCACATCAATAGTGATTTTGATAAAAATTGATTTAATTATGTCTGTGTATAATTTTCTAAATTTTCAAAAGTGTCTATATAGAATTTTATCTAACTTCTTATGTCTGTGTTAAGTTGTCCAAGAATGATACTATTTTCCAGCTTTTTAATGATTATTTTGGCTTGAGTGTCTTCGTTTAATATGTAATGTGGGTATTCCTTTTTAGAATCATAATCATATAGCCAATATGATGAACAATTTGGTTGGGAATCGAGGAATAGTAATGGTATAGGCAGATCATTTGGTAGATTGCTCGAAGAAGCATGGATAAGCGTGTTATCAAGGTCTAGTATCTGTTATTGTACAAATATGGTTTCAATATCAGTAGATGATATATATAAGCAAGGATCAACTAATCGATTTGATCAACTGTGCTTATAAGAACTTAATCAAAAGTGAACAGAGTTTACAAAATGTGTAATTATAGTAATATATGATTTGAATTTACACATGGTGATGCCCACACAAATCAAATGCACTTCATAAAAAGCTAACTAAGCATAATTTCTTTTTATCAATCATCCGTTGGGTCCATTCATTCTCCATTTCAAATGCTTTCTATTTTTAAAGTATATTTGAAAAAAATCGATTTAGTGATAGTATTTGAGGCAATTTAATGAAATAAAATCGTTTAGATATCGACCCAACATAACTAAATATATTTAATACTTAACTCACATCCTTTGAGATGTAAAACCCCTCCTGATTGGAAATAAAGCCAGCCTGAACAGTGTCATAGGGATCTCTTATGTTAACGGTTTCCAGGCAATCAGCACACACGTTATGGAAAACAGTGTCATGGTTGCATGTTTTTGGTTCAATTTCGCAGGCAGTTTCCCTATAAAAAATGATTTACTCACGCCTAAAATCTTATATTTATAGATGACTTATTATACTTTATCCATATTCACATAAAAGGGGACTCTAAAAGAATTTCAGTAAGTCTATAAAGGAATAATTATGATAAGTGGTAGAAAATAATCCAACTAAGCACAGTTGGATTCTTACTCTAAAGTCTTGATAGACTCTGAATTATGTTTGCATTTGCTTATGATTATACCGCTCAATGGACTTCTGAGTGTGCTAGACGATATGGTAATTAAGTTGCTGATTCCATTCAATTGGCCCAAAACATCTCCAATTTTGACAAGATCACCATTATTAATAAACCAATTTACTTTGTATATGTATTGATCTAAAATTGTGCATTCATCTTCGATCAATTCGAAAAAGCTGAATCTTGATGTTCCAGTCATCCTTCATGCGTTGTTTGAGTTGTATATACACGAGATTTCACCCGGGATTTGTTTACTAGTGAACTAGTGCTGATAAACAGTTAAACAGTTAAAAATATTTTAAATATTATATAAATAGCATCACTTTGTTTATTTGAAGAGGTTTATGTACACTAGCAAATATTTATAGGCTTATTAGATGTATGAAGTTCAATTGAAAGTGACAATAGGATTTGGTGTCTGTGTGTCACAACTAAAGAAATATATACAAGCGAAAGGTCTGTAGAAACAGGAGAAAACCCTTAGTGATATGTAAGGGAAAGTTCATTAAATTTAAACAGTTTGTGTTTTTCTAAAGGTCTTAGTAGCTCTATGAGGTCATTTAGTTTTAGAGGTACTTATGATAAGTAGCTTACGCAAGTCTGTGTTAGTAGAGGTATGTTCAAGGAATGAATTTTCACAGTAGTCCACAGGTTGCTGTATCCCAATCAGTACACAAACAGATGTTTTGCCTCTCGTGTCGAATATAATTCATATAACAATCTGTTAACTCAAACAATTAATTAATTTAGATGCAAGGAGCTAAGTTGATTAAGTGCGGTATTTATCCCTTATATTCTAATCCCAGTAGTAAGGGCTATTAAGGTTCATGTGTCTATTTGACTCATTGAAAGGTTTTGTGTTTCAAAAGAAGAGCTTTAAGCATTTAACCCATAACTTGTTTCAAATAATAAGCACTTCATATCGATCATTAAACTATTTTTATTGTCATTAATATGATAAGTAATCATTACTCTTTGATTATGGCAACATCATTAACTTATCTTTTCTTAAATATTCATTTTATAATGTTAATTGCTTTGTTATGCTTTTTATCTAGAAATTTTAGTATTGGCTTAATTGGGTCGTTCCACGATGTAAATTATTTTATGTTTAGACTCATACCCAAAGTTTGTAAATCAAAATTAGATTATTACTAGAATATTCTCTTACACTTTTATATATGCCAAGAGTGTGTTGTAGTTTAGGTGTAGACCATGTTAAGTTAACTTCACTCTACCTTGCATTATAAAAAAATTTTCAGAAGCTAATTATGTTTATACTATTTGTATATGAAATTGAAAATTATCAATTGATTGTTGATTTGATTCAGGAAAGGTGTTGATTAATTTCAATTATTAAATAAACTTGTATAATTGCTATAGGGTGTTTAAGCCAAGCGCATCATTTTTCAAAGTACTCAATAAATAGAAAGCATCTTAGAGAAAAATAGAGAATTTACCAACGTAATAAAGATGTCTCAAATTTCACGGACACAGTTTTGTACAAATAACCCTATAAAAAGATAATTTATAAATTAATATAATATTATCTTAGAGTTTCCAATTCATTTAAATCAGATTCTATTATCGAGATAAGTATAGTTGCCAAAGGGTATAATTATGAAACAAATTTGTAGGTGCAGTGATAAGAAATTAAAATAATTGGGTTATGAATTCAATTTGAATCAATTATAAATTGATAAATGTGGCAATCATAACACAATAGTTATATGTATATCAATTTATTCGTTTTTTGTTACTCAAGTAAATGAAGGAATGTCTGTAATACAATGGCTTGTATTGAATTTATGAGTGTATTTTATGAGCTTTTTTGATAGTTAGTTGATTTATTCAAAAGATTCAGCTCTCTAAGGATGGAATTGTGCCTTAGATATAAAAATAAATACCCAAAAAGCATAAGGGTCGTGCAACAAGTTTGATATTTTGAGAGCCAATTTGGAATTAATCTTTCCTTTGCAAGAATTTGTGAGTTTGTTATTAAGCCAGAGATATGAGCTAATAGCTGAATTGCTATAGCTGATTTATAATCATAATTATAGTAGATTAAGGATCCAAGGCTTGACAATAGGAAAAGGATAGCAAGGCCATACCTTTAAGTAGTTATAGTGGAAAATCGAACGTTTAATTTAAATTATGTAAATTATCTATATATGCTTATAATGTTCTAGGTAAAAGTTTTAAATAATTTTATAGTTAATAAGAGTAAGTCTATGACTAAACGTAATGCTTATATAAAACTGTAGCCAAAAGTGAAATCATTGTAATAACAAATTGTTATCTATAAATATTGAGAGTGTTAATTTGAAATACATCAAATTTCGATAGTATATACCGGATGTTTCCAAAGTATTTCGAAAAGCGATTCCCGTATTTCAAACTTTGTAAATGACATAATACACTTCCCCAAAAGGCAAGAAAGTATGAGGAGAAGAGAGTTTGATAATTCAAAAGGTTTTCATGTAAAAAGGGGCTTGAATTTGCCAAGGCCATTATGGATATTCCAATCCAGAGGGTAGACCAAAGTGCATAATAAAAGAAAAAAGACCTTATTAAAATTAAATAAAGAATGATTAAACGTTTGAGAAAGAAATTTAAATAAAAAATCGAATACTTGGAATTGAAGCTACGAGAATCGCCAAGATGAGCGTCCACTATACAACACCAAATTTCATTTGTTTCATTTTCATGAGTAGTAAATAGTTGATTTGCTGGGTCAAGAGTTTGCTGTGAAGTTTCTGTGTAACAATTGGAGAAAGACGTGACTGGCTTAACCCCTGAAGTAGTGCTGTAACCTGTTTGTGGGATTTTAAAGAGGGTATTTATGCTTGATTTATGTATATATGCGTGTTTAGGGTTCTGATAACAGGGTTTAAATAGTTCCAAATTATTTAACTTCTTTGTTATAAGTGTAGATGATGGAGGAGTTCGATATCTCCTTATTAGTTCTAAAAAAGGACAGAAGGAATGGGAACTTTTCTTCCGACTTGGGGTGGTGTGCAAGGGATTTATTCTTGCTGATAGCTCTAAGGGCATTAAATTAGATGATGCATAATTTGGAGGATGTAAATATCTACGTGGTATAGAACTTATTCCATGAAGATTAGTCGATAAATTCATTGAAAACCTAAACATTGGGTAGCTGAGCAAGTTTAATGGAGTGGTTATCCTTATCAAAGGAGAATTAAATATTTTTATGGATTTCCGTTGGCATAGCAACCAATCTGTGTGGAAACCGTATCGAAAAGCTCCTGTAAATTTTTCAAGCATCTTTGAGTTTTTCTTGCCGTTCTATCACCTTCGGAGAAATTTTGCCTATTGAAATGCGAATATTATTAATTTTGATGTATCTTAAGACTTTTAAACTCAGTTTTGTGATATTTGAAAAGTCGAATTCAAGGGCTGGGTGTATGTGTTGGAGGCCGCTGGGGGGCAAAATGTGTAGAGATGGCACATGTTAGCCGAGGGATTGTGTAAATTGTTTGTTAGTGATTAAATTAATGTAATGCTTTTTATCTTCAGGTTAGTACAAATCTCTCTTGAAATGTGAGATTTTTTAGTGAGTGTATACTCATAGGCGTTTAGTGTTCCTCTTGCATAATGGTTTTTTTTATCACTACCAATTGAGGTATTCAAATCATAGGTTTTGATTTTTAATCTTTGGGTTGGGAGTCTTTTTAAATTTAATATAGTTTCATTATTGGAATTGAAATAGTAGAGCTTTCAGCTAGGGAGCTTCAATTTTGGGTTTAGAACCTAGGAATCGACTACTTAATCTAAAACTGCTAAATTTATATGAGCACAGCCTAGTGTATTTTCAACTTAACAAGCATGTTATTTCGAATAAATGTGTAAAAATTTGAGTAGGAATTAGCAAAGTAGTTTAATGTCATTGTACTTGCAAGTCTCATAAACACCATTTTGGCTGGGTTAGTTAGATAGTCTAAGGTTTGTGTGATATATATAAAATTGAAGTTGCTATTAACTACAAGAGTTTATAGGGTAACTATTTTTAATTTGAAAGTTATATAGAGAAATTCATAAATGTGGTAGCAAATGCTTATATTTTTTTAGAAAAGCTTTGATAAAATCTTACATCGTGATATAAGTTTACCAACAATGTTATGTTAGCTTTATATGCAATAAATGAAAATTGGTACCATAATTATGTTTTTATCAGAAAAAATCGAGAATTAATCAAAAAGCAGATGCATTGAATCAGATTATTGATAAGAAATTAGCTAAATTCTCCGGAATCAAAGAAATTATTATACATTAACTAAATCATTTTGTGGAAATTTTCTAGTATTATAGCTTATTGAGAGTTCAATTGTGACTTAGCTAAAAGTCCAGTTGGTTAGTTCTTACTGTTAGCATTTGAAAAGTTTAATTTTTAATTCAAGTGTTGATAATTGAAAAGTTTGAATGTTTTAAAGTTCAGTGTGAAGTCATAAGCGATTCAGCTCAAAAACTTTTTCTAGAGAATCATTCATTATTCACAAATAAAATTATCCTTGAGTTTTGTTAATAATTTTTATAAAATTAAAATCAATTTTCTGTAAGCAATTTTAAAAAGTCATTTTTTGTGTCATCAATTTCTTTTTATCAAGCAAGGCGTAAATGTAGATTGAAAACTTAACTCTTTATTAACTTTCAAGTCTTGAACACTTCAATTCGTTTATACATAAACTTTTCTATATTGGAAATAATTTTTGTTTAACTAAGTGTGTACTTAATAAGGGCAAATACACCTCCTTAGTTTATCATCCAAATTTATTTTACTGTATTTTTGGCAAAATTGGATCTTTTACTCGTCTCAGAGCTAATTTATAGCGGTTCCCTTTATTATTTAATTTTGTGTTTAAATATCAGAACTAATTAGATCGAATTTTCGATCAAGACTCATATTTTAATGCATTAGATATGTTAGTTTTTTATTTAAAAAATCAAATCAAATACTCATTGCTCCAAATAAAGTAAAAAGGATAAGAAATAAAATGAGGAAAATTTTAAGTGGAGTTAGTAATTTGCTTAAATTTTGCATATTAATTTTTATTCTTAAAGCTAACAAGGTATTAAACTACAAACTTCATCAAAGTGTTTCATACCCTAGTGACCTTCCCATTCAAGATGCAATTCAGTCACACCCTTCATTAAGAGAAATATATAAGCTTGCTAACAATAGTGGAATTATTCAGAGCCTCGAACAAAATGAAATACCACCACCTGTTACGTTATTTTTACCTAACAACCAAGCAGTGACTAATATAAGTGAGAAAACAAAAAATTTCATGTTGGATAAAAACAACCGGGATCTCATAGACACTGTAAGTGTAAGTGTAAGGATATTATCAATTTGCCAATGAAATTAGTAATTATATAGGAATGAGGCTATTAAAACTACCTTATTTAGAGTGCTTGACTAATTGTTACTTTGTTTGATTTTTAAAGTATTAGGCTAATTGTTTTCTAAATTAGAAAATTCAATTTTCAAGAAATTCCAACAGTGATCAGCACCAAAACTGAGCTATTCATGTCACATTGAATCTAGATACGATTTTTCTTTATATCAATTATTAAACTTGTTTTTTCTTTACTTTAATTTTTATCTTAGTTGGATAGTAATTAGATATACTTAAATTGCAAACTAGTATTCTGCTAGAATCCCTTTATCAGTACGGATAAACTTTGTAGTAGTTCTTAGGTGTAATATTGTTCCTATTAACACAGTTCCTTATGATTTATATTGCTATATATGTTCAGCTTATTTTATTTTCTGCTCTCGATTACATCATTACGGAGCCAGAAATATCATCTGGAGTATATTCAGCAAAGGACTCTATCGTCACTCTTCTTAGCGAAGGTGCTTCGATTGATTCAAATGCAGAGGTAAGTTAGAAATACTTTTGTATATATACTATGATGCAATTCAATTTTAGTGCTAAATTTAATTATTATTAGTTGACTTTCATAACAGCTTGTGCATTTTTAAAACATATGCTGTACCCTGGGTGAATTTCGATCCAATTTTGTTAGTACCTAGAGTCAGAATATTTTTTTTCCAAATTGAAAGTTTTATAACATTCGTTGTATACAATTTTCTCAATAGTTTGAAATATTTTCATACGTGGTTAAGGTTTTGTTTCAAAATTTATGTTTTGTAATATTATTTGTTTCGTTTTATCTAGCGCAAAGTAGTTAGATAAAAAATGAGATTATTGAAAATGTAAATTACGATTTATTTTAAACTTGATTAATATATAAATTACATGTGTTAGATTTGTGTCAACGAACAAAAGAACTGCGCTCAAATAGTCGACTATATAGAGTTAGAACAGGGTAATATATTTATATTGGATAAGATGCTATATCCCATGGAGGTTATGAATATGTTTCCACATTGATAAAGCTTCTGGAAAGTTCCAAAACAATATTGAGATCGTAGAAATTTAATGAATTATTCTAGTTCACAACTTTGGCAGATATTTTAATTTTTATTATTTAAAAATTTCGGTATATTCAAAAACTGGGGATTTTTAAAAAAATTCTGAATCAAATACAAGCTATATCAAATATTTATATTGAAATTCGACTATTAAAAATGAGATGTTGAATTATTTATGTACATAAAAAGTTAATACTTGTATTTGTTGTTGAGTTATTAATAAAATTGATAAAGTGCTTTAAAAGCTCAGGTAAGTGATTAATCTTCAATACGAATTTACTTTATTAGAGATTTTTAATTTATTTTTTATTCCCTGTGGATTGAATCTTGGTAAGGTTTTTATATTTATGTTTATCCTTTCTGTTCATAGTTATTTTGTTTCGGTTACCTCTTCCTCCCTGAGAGAGGAGTTTAGGGTAGTAATAATCTACTATTTTCTAGTTTCAACAAGTGAAAATTTACCTCCCAATGCCCTGATCGATCAGCAGTAAGTGATTCACCACATGTGCAGGGTTTCTGTGAGTAATTTTGCTCAAGTGAGCAAAATCCACAGATCATCCTAGTAGCCCAATCATGTGGGTGATCCGATACCAAATCATGGCATACATCACATGGATAAGCCTAAAATAAAAATCTAAATTAATCTCTTTTTGCATTCAATTTTTGGTAAACTACATTGTCTATGCATTAATTATAGATTTACAAGAGATCGGTTAGAAAAGCTAGACTAGAGCTTAAGTTAGAATAGTAGTGTTCATTGTATAAAGGAGGAGAATCCCACTAAGACTATTGGTGTTTACCATTCCACAACATGGAAAGCGTAGCCATCTAAAAGACTTTTTGTAGTGTTTGCATGAACCGTTATCAGGTAATGCTTGACCTCTTTTCAGTTGTAAACGTACAGACATATCTTTAGGCTTTTTTGTAGTACGATTCTGTGTAATCTTTAATTTCTGAACCTCCTTAGTTAACCTGAGTATAATTAAGTTTTAGAGGGTTAAACATAAAGCATTTAAAGATTGTAATTGTCATACTCTGATATTGTGTTGTTTTTTAAATCTAAGTTAAGAAGGAGATTCTCAATTGATAGATTGAGTTTTGCATAACAATCGTGGCAGTTAAATGATTTGGTAAAGCCTGTTATCATAATAGGAAATAATTATAGGAAATTATTTATCTGGCTTTAATTTCAATAGTTTAAAAAAACCAACCATTTTGGACTCCAGTCAATGTGTATTCGTGTGAGCACTCCGAACATAATACAATCACATTGGCTCCTATGATATCCTAGAAAAGTTTTAATCATTAAATTTTATTAATGGAAATATCCTTTTTGAATATTTAAAATCAGATTTTGGAGAGCTTTAGGCAAATAGCTAGGTGTTTATTACTAAATAATGATTGAATATGAAAATATTTCAATAAGAATATCATAGTTTATGTGATTTAATAGTGTATGTGGTTAAAAATAATGGCTTATGAGAAGTAATAATTAGTCATGCGTGTTTCTTATATTGAAAACATTTGGTTTCAGGTTAAGGGTATATTCACATAAGAATTCTCACTATAATTTCACAATCTTCCGAGTGTAAGCGTCCTGCGTGCTCAGATCCGATAAAAGCAAATCTTGGTTGATATCGAGCAACTATGCGATTGTTACATTTTTCACAATTCTTTCCATGGCCTGGAATGGATTTAGAAGCATACAAAAGTGAGAAATAAGAGAAGAATTATTCAAAAATACCGTAGATATCTAGGCCAAGTTTTTTGCCCTCGGTTGATATGCTCATTTCCGATAATTTCATGCATTCTTTACAGAAATATTGTATCCTAAGAATAGTAAAATAAGTTGTAATTAGTGTTTGAATACGTCACATGGTTAATAAATGCATTTACTTAATGGTAATAATGCAAATTGTTGATATATTTAACAAGTCTAGGCCTTCTATAAGAATAAAAGGGCCCTTTGACAGTTCTTCGATTTCCTGATATTGAGCAATTTAGCATATTGGATGACATATGGGATAGTTTTGAGAGCATATAAAGTGATTATATAGGCATGTATGTCTACCTTTTCAGAAGAATGTTCACCAGTATTTGATGTGGGTGAGTCATGGCTGGTAGTATATGGTGAGTTTGGTGGGTTATATTTTACTTCGTCTAGAAGCTATAAAGTCATTAATTAATATTAATGTTGCTAAATATTTTATTATTAAGATAGATAAATTTATTATATATAGCTCTAGATTTCAATATAGAGGTAATAATAAATAAGATTAGAGGTTATGAGTATATAATACAAATTATAGTTTTAGTATGTTGTAAGAATTATTTATTTTGATCTAAATATATTTTACAAGAGTTGGAATTATAGATCATATATTCGTACTTCTTGTGGGCTTTCAGATTTATTTGGAGAAGCTAATGTCCTTACCGAAGCTTGTTGTGTTTTAGACATTTCTTGAGATGCAATTTCTCTACAGTATTTGAATCTTTCAATGCACTCCTTTTCTGTCCGTGTATTTAGGTATTGACTAATCAATGTCCATTTTTTCTGGGGATCTCTCACCCTCCTGTACCAAACCAATGCCTCTTCAAGTCTATTAGAAATTTTGAATATCAATGTGGTCGTGAAAGTTACTAATGAGGTCTGTTTTAATTTAATTTTTCGATCCTAATTTAATAAATAGAAATGGAATAATATATAGTACCTAGATTGTTCTTCTATAGTCCATTCTGCCTTTTGTTCTGTTTTATTAATTTGCTCAGATTCAAATTGTTTTATTTGTATTTGTATCTGGCTAAGTTGTTTATCCAATAATTTTAGAGCTTCATATATATGATTCGTCTTAAAATAGGAGTTTTTTATGTTATGGCTGAATACTTGAGATATAGTCACCCCGTATAGGATACTCAACCCTTTGTTCTTTGTTGAAATCGTTGTGTGCTCACTCATTTCAGAGCCTTGAAGCGTTTCATCAAAATATTTAGATAGAACGTTGATTTCCCATAGAAATCCATTAGGTGTAAATGAATTGTCGAAATCAGGATCAGTTGGGTAGTGGATGATTTGGAAAATGATCTGGTTATCATCTTGCCTGATAAACTTGAATGAGTCATGATATAAAGTGCTAATCTTGTAGATTTCCATCTTCCAACCCTTACTCTCTGTAACTTTTAACTTGGGTGGGTCCTCTGATCCATCATTAGAAGGGGTAGAAGTTAAGTTTGGCATCACAGCTTTACACTGTGAATTTTCAGCATAGCCTGTGGGCTCCACCATGTTGTTAGATGCAGTTAGCAAAGGTGGATTGCTATCATTTTGTTTAATAGATTGGAGGTTGCGAGGATTATTTTTATTAGTGGTCGATATCACTGGCTTATTAATTGAATCTCTATAGTCATTTCCGTTCTTCTTTATAAAAATAGACTTGCTCTCCATGCTTGAAGTGTTTTCGACTGTTGCTAAATTTAGAGGAGTGTTAAAAGTTTGTCCTAGGGGAAATTTTGGTTCCTGTGATGAATGTGGTTGCCGATTCTCTATGTTTTCACAGGGCTTTTCTCTGTTTGTTATTTTGTTTTGTTTAGTTATTGAGTTTCGGACTTGCTCTATAGATAAAGATTCATTATGATTGATTTTGTTATGGAAAGGTTTCTTTGAGTAGTTCCATTTATTCCTTCTCCGTTTTATTTCTTTGTGTAGATGGGTCACAGAAGCTTGACTTGGAAGTTGAGTTTCAGAGTCCAGACCGATCATGTTATCGCTCACATGTTTGTATTCATCATCACCTATAAGGTTTATAGTTGCCTGCCTAAGTTTTTTATTACCTGTACCATCATTTTTTCTCAATATGTCGGGAATACCAATCCCAGTTTTCTCAAGAGTATTTTGGTTGTAACTGAGTTGTTTTGGGTTCTCACTATTTGTTTGATATTTATCTTTATCAGATGTTTGACATTTATCTTTATCAGATATTTGATTTTTATCTTGATATGGTGTAATTGAATTCGTAGAAGATAGTCTAAAGGGTTTATTTCTCCATTTTCTATGTCTTTGCTGTCGATTTACATTTGGTTGAGATAAATTTTGTGTAGAAATTTTGTTGTCATGGTCATTGGTTTGATTAGGGTTTGCTTGAAGTGACATTTTTTGTAATCGTAATACTTTTGGATTATCCAGTTGCCTGAAATACTATAATTAATTTATGAGATTAATACAATCTATTCTTTACATTCCTATAAATTATATTCTCTTATCATCAGTTATATCAATATACGTTTAAGTTGATTAAAGTAGTTACTTGTTTGTGACAAATTATTTAGTCAAAGGGCTCTCTGTACATATGTGTGCTACGAAAATTTTGGTTCAGCAACTAAAGGGTTCTTTGACAACTCACTTACTCAAAACCACCTTGAGTAACTAAATTATAAAGGGAATCTGATAAATGTAATCTGAGCTCAAGAATGCAAGAAGCTCGAGATAATAGCGTACTGTTTCAGTTTACTAAAGGCTAAGTAGGTATAGATTATAGAGTCAGCTAACCCTGCTTTCCTTACTTTTAATCAATAGTTTTATCTTGTTCATGAGTCTAATTATTTAACTAGTGAAATCATTTCCAGTTTGATTTTGAATTAGGCAAATAGTGTATTGTATTAGTAGCAAGTCTTATAGTCATTGTTCTATGATTAGATCACAAAAATCCGAGTTTTATTCAATAAAGCGTTGAGCTCAACTAATTTGAGGGAGTATATATATAAACTAATTTACTATTGTTTCCCTTAATTAAAACTTTTCGTGAGCTTTATAATTTTCTTAAATCCCGGGAATTTTGAAACAAACTTTATGCTTAACCCTTGAAACTCATTTCCTAATATCATTTTAGTAAGACTAACTTCTCAAAAAGTGATAAAATATGTTGTTAATCATATTTTATCAGATCATGTACAGTTATGCCATTGTTAGCACAATTGGTTAGGAGCATTTATGCTTTATCAAATTATTCAACTTATCCAATTCGAAAAATTTTACTTTATACACAATTTCATCAAGTTAAAAGATCGAGGCACAGTTTTAACGAGTGAAATAAATAAACTCAAAAATAAGTTTAATTAATTTAACTCTCAAGAGATTTAGACTACCCTCGTTGGGCTTTATTCATTTTAAAATAGTTTGCATTAATCAGTACTATTTATGCTATTCATTTCTAAATAGTTTTGTGATAATTGTAAAAAAACAAGTATTTCCCAGTCAAACTTCATAAAATAAATGTTGTACTCAGTTTCATTTGATAAAAGTTATATAAAACATATCCATATTAGAATAAGGAAATCAAAACTCAAAGAGATTGTTCAGGAGTACTTTTGTTTTTAGGAGAGCGGATCTATTTTATTTACTTGAATGATCGATAGAAGCAGTGCAAGCTTAGAAACCGCTATGTGAGTTTCTTACTTGAGGATGCTTGAGTCATTGTGAATTAGGCACATATATAAAAAAACTAAGAAACTTGCTATCCTAGATGCCTGAATTTGAGCCAAATTCTATTTCCAAAAAGTGTTTCTAAACTAACTCACTTAAGTGACATAAACCTGAAAGATTCAAATTGAAAAAGATTGTAATTTTCTGTAGCTTAGTTTAATCTAAATTATTGATGCAAATTTAAGATTGGATTTCAGTTTAAACCATTAAATTTTAACTTACTTTTTGAATGACTCTAATTGGGATTGCCATATCTCTCTGTCTTCTCTGCTCTTGAAACTGTAAATCAGATAATTTATCCAGGTATATATAGCTAAAACCTTAGTGCTAAGTAATTCTAATCACTTTTATCTTGTGCTAACTAAATGTTAAGTTTGAGAAAATGAAATTCTCTTACGTGAAATAGAAGTTAGTCATTGGCGGTAGATTTGTTGCAACGTCAAGGGTTTTCGGGTTATCAGATTTTGATTTAAGGCTAACAATCTGGTAGAATTAAAATTAACGAAATTAAGATTTTTTCTATATACTTGTTGATAAAAACTACTTTTAGGAAATATCTGAAAAACGCTTTAATTTTTTAACAAAATTATTATTTCGGTAACCTTAGAAATTGGAAATTGGCCAGAAGCCTTTTTTCCACCACCATCCTGCTTTTTTCCTTTGTACCATTCAATATAATGGCCATCTTTAGAGCATGTAACTTTAACTGTTTCTTGGAAAATAGCGGTCCGTAATTTAACTACCTTTGTTAATAATTTTCGGAATTCTAGTATTTTCTGGCTCTGCAAGTCCTTAGCGCTGACCTATTTTGTTCAACAAAAATGTTCAGCAAAGCATATAAAAACATATAAAAAACTTTAAAAGTCCTCACTTGTTCATATTCATCTTCACTCTCTTCTTCATACACGTCCTCAAAATTGGATTCTTCGGTATCTATAGTTTTTGCTTTTGCTGCATAAGTGGGATGCCTTCTAGAAGGTCTATCTCTAGGCTTTGAGCTACCTGGCCCTACCTGATTATATCAATCGTAATAATGATGTTTGTGATCTATATTAGTGTTTTGAAATTTTAACAAAATTTATTAATTGAATAATTGGATATCGAAATAAACTAAAATTTTTACTACTGATTCATCTCCTGGACTTTTTACTTCACCCCTTGCACTGGCTGCATAATTGCTTGTTGCATTATTATTGGTCATGCTCAATGAAGCAAGCAAACTACTTTTTACGGCCTACAAGATAACATTTTGGATTTACTATATTAATTTTATAATTTTTACTTTTAGTATTTTTCCTGCTCACCTTTCCCGATTCGAGTTTGAGTAGTGATCCATCAGGACCTCGAGTGTTAAACTTTTCCAAAATGCTGTACAGGATTCCCATATCTCAAAATACATTCAATATATTTGAAATAACAGAGCTAAGTGGATTTGTACATTTTAGTAGTTATTTAGTTTTTTTTAATTTATTATGGCTATAACACAATTTTTAAATTTAAAACAAGCAAAAAAAATTTTGAATTGGATTATTTTTACCAGAGAAATAAGTATTTAATGTTTAGATATCCAAACAATTAAAATTTATATTTTAATTCAGATTGAAATGTCAAATTTACTTATTGTAATTTTGGTAAGGTGAATACTCTATGTGATTTCTAGTGTAATGCTTTGCCTTATAAATGTATTGCATGGAGCAGGTTGCTCATTGATAAATTTTATGAGAACATATACTCTAGTTATTCATAGTGCTTGGTAAACAAATTCTCCTGAATTTATTTGATGATTTTTCTCCTAAGTCCTTTTACCCAGGTCCTTGAGTTGAGCTTGTATGCTATAATATTTTGTAATTATTTTATTTTGGTCAGCTACTAGCTTCAGTTGCTTGATTTGTTGATAAGAACTAATCAGCAGTTGATTCAGCCTAATTTAATTTTTATAAAAACTTAGTAATTTCGAGAAACTTGAATAAAACAAAGCTGACAATGCATTTTTCTAAAAAGTTAGAATCACTTGAGCTCATAAAGTCAACTGCTCCATTCCTGCCTTTGTAAATCATATAATATGAATTTAGCTCAAACTCATGACATCAACATGATTTGAATTAACCATTGAATGACTAAAATATCTTTAAGGCTTGTAAGTTTGAATTAAAATTGGAATTAATGATTTGGGTGCCTAAAATATACACCAAATTTGGCATTAAAAGTTGTTACACCTGTAAAATGCTACTAAATAACTCAATGAATATATACACAATTCAATTTTCGGAGTGAAGCATTATTCAATAAAACTTTTTAAAAAATTTTGACTAGGTTTAGCTACTCAGGGAATCTTGTTATTCTGCCAAGTTTTGGTACAATTTTTTTTTTTCATCCCAGGTAGCACAATACTAGAATATTTTTATCACTAAGATATAAAATTGATTAAGTTTAATCGATACAATCTGCAGTTTTTGGAAATAATTTTACAATCCTCATATTAACAAATTAAAATTAAATTTATGCAGCAGCAGTTTTTGGTAGGATTTTATTTTTTTATATAGTAATATATAAGCTTCCCAGGCAATATTGGCATACCATTAGTCTAGGAATTAGTATAAAGTTATTTATGACTTGGCTTAACATTACTTGTCAATCAATAATATCAATCAATACTATCAGAATTAAGGGCATCTAGAGTCTTTCTAGGTTGCAAAAAAGTCATAGGTTTTATGGCGAAAGCAATTAGGACATTGAGTGATTCCACTCATTTTTAAAACTATATAAAGATGAACAAAAGTTAAAAAGGCTAGCTACTTTAACTTGTTCTAGAACTGGAGGTTTTAAACTTCGAGTGATTAGCCCTTCATTTGAACACTGTTTGAAAAGTAGGGATAACTGAGCTCTGAGGAATAAATTGCACACTTTTGCCTTATCATAGCAATGGTATTTCTCAGTGCTAGTGATCAATCAAAGCTCACTTATTCTGAATTGACTGAATTTCTCACTCAGTTTAGCTTATAAAAAGAAACTTATCTTCTTATAGTAAATGAAATTCACAACAATTTTCTCTCGGGAATTTAGAATTTCAGAATTCATAAAGTTAAAAGCTCCATATTCACTTTGCAGCTCATAAAAAGTTGCTCTAGCTCTCACTAGTGATGACAGTACAATTTAATTACACTTTGAAAGATTCAAGTATATTTACTGTTCCTAAGTTTGAGTAGAAACTGTAATTTAAGTATTTAGTGACTCTCGCTACCTTTGTACTGCCTGCGCATTGAAAGTATACTTAAGTGTTTAAGGAGTATTATCATGGAAAAAAGCGGTGAAAGATTAATTGTCTCACTGCTTATGAAGAATAATGATATCTGTATTAGATTTAACAGTGATTCAAATTATTTACTTAGTGCTGAAATGACGGATTACAAATACCCCAATGGAGTCTAGTTCTACTAGAGGGCTTAGTTAAGGTGTGAGTAAGACTTAGTCACGTTCGTGTGCAATTTTGGGGTTTTAGACTCAGCTAGGTGTTATTCTAGCTTTTGAATAGCATAATTTTAAGGTAAAGTTCGGGCTTTTAGGGTTCTACGCGAAAGTTTGGTTCGGATAAAAGTTTGGAGGGTAAAACGTTAGTTATTGAAAAAAGAAAAGAAAAGAAATTTAAAACTCAAAAGTTGTTCTTGTTGTAAGGAATCTTCTTGTTCTTGGCGTTATCTTCACGATAATTTTCTTCATTCTTTTCTTCTTGTTCTTGAAGATGTCAGCTCATCTTCAAAGAACTAGTTTCTCTTAAACTCTAGGTGATATTGGTTGCTGCGAGTTACTCTAGATAAATCACACAATGCTTCGTGTGTTAGCTTTCCTTGTGGGCGTCGAAGATACTAGTACTTCTGGAGTGGGAATTGAGTTTTGGAGAAATTCAACGTGAAAGCGATGCTAATTTACTCAGTTTTGTGGTTTTATCTTAGTTTCTAGTGGTTTACTAGAGTTCTGCGCGGTGAAGATTATGGGGTGTGCAAGTCTTCACGGCTAGGCGCGGGTTTCTCGCAATTCTTAGAACTATTTAAACTAGCGAAATTCGTGTGCGAAGTTCTATGAAAATCGGGAAAGTTAGCAAACTTCGCGGTTTCAGTGGATTATGAGGGAATGTAATTTATAGGGTTCGAGTTAAAAGTTAAAATAAAACGTTAAAATCTCTCTAAAATTGGTTATCTCTAAGGGATAAGTAAGTTCTTAAAAAGTTTTTCTATTTTTTTCTATACTATTCTTGTTTCTATCTTCTTTTCTTCGGTTAATCTTTTGAGTGCTCTTTTATTCTTCTTGTTGGGAGGGGGATTTTGGGATACACTATTTAGTCAATCTGCGCTGAAGAAACTCTTTGGGTTGTCTTCGAGTATTAGTTGTTTACGCGTTAACGTTTTACTAGCCATACTTATGGTTTTAGTTTAATTAAAGATACTAGACTTAATTTCCTCGTGACACTACTCGCTGTCTAAGTCTAGCCTTTATTAACACTACATATCTAGAGTGTCAGATGTCCTAGTAAGACTGAAGAATTATTGCTCTTAGTCTCGCCAGATATCTAGTTATGCATCACTCGATGGAGCCTAGTTCTACTAGCGGGCTTACTTAGGGTGTAAGTACTAAGTAGAAATGTTGGTGTGCAACTTTTAGGCTTTAGACTTAACTAGATGTTATTCTAGTTCTCGAATAGCAAGGGATTTGGGTAAAATTGAGGGATTTAAAGTTAAGCGCGAAAGTTTGGTTGGTGGAAAAAAGCTTAGGGAGTAAATGTTAAGAATTTAAAGTTAAAATTAAACGTTATTAAACAAAAGAAAACTAAAACTTGTAAAAATCTTCTTGTTCTTTAAAGCATCATCAAAAGATCTTATTTCTTTCTTCCTTCTTGTTCTTGAAGATGTTAATTCATCTTCAAAGAACTAGTTTTTCTTGACTCTAGGTCGCCTCGGTTGCTGCGAATCAATCTAGATAAATCACTTGATATTCAACAGCGTCTGTAGTCTAGCGGTTATGATACTTGACTTCCAATCAAGTGATCCGGGTTCGACTCCCGGCAGACGCATTTTGTTTAATTTTTTATACTCACTTTCGTTACCATTGACCTACATGCTTTTCAAAATTATAAAATCCAACATACACTAATAACACAATTGACCAATACGTCATTGGTTAATTGTATTATTGATATTTTACCAATCCTAGCCTCCAAAAAATTGACCCCAAAAAGAAATTATTTTAACAACCGAACCATTTCAAGTTTTATTTCATTTAAAAGTTGAATTGGTAGAAAGTAGTAATCAAAGCTTAAATTAGACACTTATCAGTTCAAATCGAATTCAATCAAATTATAGGTTAGAATCATAGTGTATTGCATGTTTTGGTATTTAAATTAAAAGACTACATCATTAGCTTTAGACCTTTAGCATTAAACTCTCAAATTCATTGTTAGATCTTGAATCATGTTCAGTTAATATCTATATAATATTTATCACTATTTATACCTACTATAAGACCTATATACTTGTGTGCTTAGCCTGTAAAATCCATAGTTTTTAGAAGCTTTGGAATGAAATTTTAAGGATCTTATATCAAACTCAGATGATCTCAAATTTGTTGAGTTATGTAATATATACTGAATATAAAATTTTAAATAAATGTAGAAGCTTTTAGTGTTCTATTCGATGTCATACGAAGCTGATACAAATTATTGTCTATTGTTATTCGAATTTAACTCAATAGATTAGAATATGGGTAAAATATTTAAAAATTAAATCTTCCAAGTAATTATACTTTTATGCTGAATGCATTTAATAACAGGGATTTTTAGTTAACAGTGTTAAGTATTACAAGTTTGAGCTATCATATGATATCTAAAAAATTATAGAATTCATGGGGTCTTAGAATATCAAATCTACTGAAGACCTTTATTCTTCTTCCTCTGGTGCATGTGGGTGCTTCTCAGGTGGTTTCTCATTCATATCACGGGGTGGCTAAAAGAAATAGTTAATAAAAAAGATTTAAATGGTCTTAAGCTAACATATGTAATGTGATATTTATAGACTCTGGATAATTGATCTCTTTTATTCGGGGTAACTCAATAAGCTTTACATATATTTGTAGTAAATGGACATTTGTTACAAACCAAAGAATCAATCTAAATCATAATGTATAACTTATATAGTAATGTATTATGAAAATTATTGTAATTCTATTTAAAATTCATAAAACTATCGTTTTCATAAACTGTATAAATCTTTAATTTTCATATATTTAATGCTTACATTTGGAGGATTTTTGTATAAAATAAATTTGGAGTAGAACAAATTCCCTGTGATAGCACCAAAGAATCCGGCCAATACAATTGCAGTCCATTTGGGCCCAGAAAGAGCGAACTTTACGGGTGGAGTCCTGCCAGTAAAAACTACACCGGTTCCCGGAGGCTGAATGTGTTAAAATTATGGCATTATGATATCATAAATGTAGTTCTAAAATATAAATAATTATGTAAACTTACTGCATTAGGATATTGAACTCCGCCAGAAGAGAAAAGGGGACCAAATTTTTTCTAAGAATAGATAATTAATAAGAATTAGTAAAAGCCCGAAGACTTTTCATAAAATGAGTATGAATTTCAAAATTGAAAAGTAGCACAGCTAATGTTTAAATTATAAAAACTATTTGCAAAACTATTCGTTTCAATCAAATCATTTCCGAAACATTATTAAATAATAAAGGTATCCAATATATCACAAATATGAAAAAATTATTCAGGTATAAGTTTCAAAAAATCATGACTTGTGATTAATTTGAGTTGTTCTGTATTTTACAGATATTTTAGTTAAGGGAATGTATTAATAAAAGTGTAAACGATTTATAATTGTGACATGAAACGTATCAACTTTTAGTATTGCTATTAAGAGGTGGGTTGTACACGTCACAATCTTATGATTCTGTCAAGAAGTTGTTGGTATAGATAGTGTATATATATATATATAGCCATTAAAGGTGTATTGTGTAATAGCAAGTAATTGTGTTTCCGTTAAGAGAAGTTTATGTATGCGAATTGTGAGGTAAATAAGATAGAAGTTGTAGCTTACCATGGATAATTTGTGAGTTCAAAAGTTGATTTAGGAAAAAAAAGGAGTTAAATAGAATTAAAAGAGTGGAGTAATGAAATTATTTGAAAGTACTTTGAAAGAGCATTGATTTGAGGTAAGTTGATGGGTTAACTCTTCAATAACATATCCAGTTCTTAGAAGCTGTCAAAATGTTTATGTACCTACAACTTATTATATTTTTAATAAAGGAAGTGTAGTAGTGAGTTGTATGCTTTTAGCTTCTTAGGGATGAAAACCTATCAATTCAAAATTCAGTTTTTTACTATTGACTAGTTGATTCGTTCCAACACCTTTGCAAATCAACCAAATGAACTTTGTATTGACTCAAGTGCTTAAAATTAGCTGAAATCTCTTGGATTAGATTCAGAAAGAATTTTATTATAATCTCTATACATTTTATAAAACGATAACAATTTAATTTGCTTTATATTTGAGTTCAATACAAGTTTATAAAAAGAAAATTCAACAAGTCTGAAGTGCTCTTTTTCAGTACGGTGTCATGCATATTTATCCTAACAATCACTATAAGATACCTAAAATATAATTATCATGGTATTAGAGCTAATTAAACCTTTTGTTTTCAAAATGTAATTTTATTTCAGTGGTAATATAAGTAGATTTATAAAACTTACAATTTTTTTATAAATAGATAAGAGTATAGTTTTCGAAATTTGCAAAATAAATGATCAATTTTATCCAAATAAGAGACATAAAAAGGTAGCTTTTATTTAATCTGGTAAATATCACCATCTATAATAAAAATACTTATAAAATCAGGTTTAGCTTGTGCTTTTATTTTCTCTATATCTAAATTCAATAATTTAAAACATAAACGAAAAACATCCTCAATGAGCTTGCATTATTTATAAGAAAAATCTAAAAAATTAGTTGTAAATTTATATTAATTTAATTTTTTGTTTAGTTTAATTGTAGAAGTTGTGTAAAGAAAACGACTTAACAATATACGAAAACATCTAAATTATTAATTCTCCACAGGCTAGTACTAATATATCCTAGCCTTACTAAAAATTGAAGCTTTTCGAAATAATAAATATAATTTTTTGAAAGTAAGAGAATGTAATTTCAATAAATGTTATGCTTACGTAGTCCTCATTTTGAATTATACAATGTATCGATAGTTTATAAGTCATGTGATTTGTGTAAAAAACTGATTTGAAGAAACAAAGACAAATATATCACCAACTGATCATGATTGTATAGGCAAAGTGTCATCCTGCTCTTATGGTGCAGGCTGAGTGTCAGATGAAGATGTTAGATTTGTTGTAGTGCTATTTAATGTGAGTTCCTGATGAGGTTTCATGACTTGGTTCAAAAGCTTCAAGACTTGATCAATAGGCATTGATGGAATATTCGTCATAGGCATTTGTGATTGAAAAATCTCAGATAAGCATGTTCGAGATTTATCAGCCGTCTCTTGTTCAATTCCACAGTGTAGGCTGTGATTGAAAACAAAAGAGTTAGCGTAGTCATAAGCTCCTCGTTCTTCTAATTCCTTTCTCGATTTGCTTGGTGACTTTGCGAAGTCAGAAATAAATATACTGAAGTAAAAATAAATATTTTTTCTTAAAACAAAATTTTAGTAAATTTTATCCATTAAATCAATTTCACGAATTCTTAGAGTAGCTAATTTAGGCAAATTTGCTTTTATCAATCTTATTATTTCAAAAACATTATGTAAAATTACTTTAAAACATTATATTTTTCATAATTATCTCATAATACTTTCTTAGATGAATATAAACTTAAAAACCTACTTTATTAGTTTAGGCTATAATCAATTTCATTTCTATTCACGTATATTTGCATTCAATGGAATTTAATCATTATATAAAATCCTAAGGCTTTAATCAATTAAAACTTTAATATTACCTATTTTTATCTTGAGTAAATAATTCTAAACAAGTACTATTAGAAGATATATGATCCGCTGAAGGACTGGTGTTATTACTAGCTAAGCTTATTTTTTTATGTGGCTTGACGTTTGCAAAATTTTGTAGATTATTTATAGGTTGAGTTACAGGGTATTGACATTGCATTGGCCTCTCACTTGAGGTTATATCTTGAGTATTCCCAGTCATTTTGATTGTAATTTTTCTTCTCTGAGGTAAATCTACAATTTTTTGCATGTATGAACTAAGCGTCTCTGGGCACTTGAGGAATTTCTTAGTCGATATCTCCGATAACAATTCTTTCTCGAAGCAAAAATTGTGATTCGATACTTTGCTTACAATTCCTTCATAATATTTCTCTGAGGTATCAAAACGTTTACGATTGTATCGGCTTGCGCCTATCCACTTGAGTTTCTCATTAAAAGCTTCCGGAGATATTTTAGATTGAAAATTTTGTTTCATTTCGGCCAAGACCTTGCAAACATCAGACTCTAATTCGTTCACCTGTTTGTTAATGCCCTATAAAAGGAAGTAACAATACAAAAGATTAGTAAAGATCCCAAGGTGTAACACTGAACCCAACTTAAGGTATAAATAGTATGGCCTAGTTTCAAGCTTTTGTTTACAATTATAAAAATAGCATCTATACATACCTGTACAACAGTGGATAGGGCCATGATAGGTGGGAGGTCTTCCATTGCAGAGAAGGCAACATAACCATCCATCCATATTGTTCTCATTTTCGAAAAAAATGGGGCTGAAATCATCTCACCAATTGTAGAATAAATAACTGACTCTAGTGCATCAGGTACTTCTGGGGTAAGATAAAGGCTCACATACACATTGTTTTTGTCATGCTTTATGGGGTTTAGGATGTTTATCTCGATATCTTGCTTCAAATTCTTAACCTAATGAATAATTATGAACAAAAGTTTATTAACACATTTTCTAGGTGTGATAGTATATAATGTAGAAACATAGCCATATATAAAGCATAGTGAATCCAAATTCAAAATACTTACTATGCTACGAGCGCATTGATCATAAGAAATAGCCTCATGTGTCACCTTTTTGTGAAATGCTTCAAATAAACTCTTGGCAGATGAGGGTGTAATATTTCCCATAATAAATACATCCATATAATTTTTATATAGGAACGTATTCATAAATTCTATAAAATGTAGAAATATTGGTGGATTATTCTGCATTGTTTCATAAAGTTCCCATTCGGAAAATTTGTGTTGTTTAAGTAAGCTCGAGGCTATGTCAAGCCCTATTCGATAAGCCAAATTATCTGAGAAATTTGACAAGTTTCTCGTCAGCTGAAAACGTCAAATATTTAGATGATAAATCATAGAGGAGAGGAGGTAATAACACGCATACACAGGTTGATGTTTCAATTGTGTTTTTTATATTTTAAAGGGTTATATATATAACTCACGCATTTCTAGAATCATATACACAAAGTGTACTTGATGGTGTAGAAATATGTAAATACCTACCGTGCTCAACGCTTGGTTAAAGCTCAATTCTGTGATATCTGAAATTTTTGTAAAAGTAGTTCCAATGCTATCAATAACTTGAGAATAAATGCTGCTATAGGCCTGTTAGTGTATAAGTGATATACATAGTATGGAGATATATACACATTAAGCTTAGAAATTAAAAAAAATTGCACCCACAGAATCAAATAAAATATCAGGATGTTATATAAGCAATAGATATAAGAGTCAAGCTATACCAGTTATATAAATGCAAAATAAATATGTAGAGTGCTCACCTCTATCTCTATGATGAAAGCACCTGATGTATATTCAATAGTGTAATCTAGTCCGCAACCGTAAAATTGTGATAATTTTGTTTTCAATTGCTGAGATATAATTAATGCGTGTATTTTGCCATAAATTGTACTATCTGCCGTTACAGCATCTTCAGACATCCTTATTTTAAAAAACGATTTGACGACTGTTGAGTTGAATACTTCTGGGCCCCTCCACAACAATGTGTAGCCCTTATCAGTAGAAAGTGTGCAAGGTAAACGAAAATCCGAGCCATAGAGAGCCTTCCTGCCATAGGCAGCACAAACTTCAGGTTCAGCCTCTTGAACTATTGTTTGGTTATCCAACTTGCATGAAATGCCTATATAGTATAGATAAATGGGTAAAGTTATGAAGGTATGTGATTGTGAAAATGTATGTGGCTAAGTGTATATTTTTTATGTACAATCTGAATGTGTGTTTGAGAACGTGTAAATTTGAGTTTTCGGGTGTATAAAAATATCAAATAAAGGTTTAATTATATTTGAAGTTATTGTAGAGCGTTGCTTATTAGATTACAGGAAACAAGTAGAATAATGAAAAAAACCAAAACTCTTAGTCAAATATTAAATTAAAGAATACATATAAGATTGTGTGTGTGTATAAAGAATATGTTCGATAATCGAATATTACTTGGAGCATCTTTCAATTCAATTTTACGAAATCCAAATGGAATTTTATCCAAGACTTCGACCTCGTCTATATAAAGGGTAGAGTTGTGTGTAGAATCAACCAGTTTTTGTGAAGTTGTGCTTGTCTGAAAAATTAAGAATGTGTAGAAAATTTGTTAACACGTACTCATCCTGATATTTCATCCAAAAATTCCATAAATGATATTATACTTTTGAACACCAAGCTACCAAAGATGTGGTATTGTTAAATTACATAATAGTTTGTAGGGATGGATGTAGATTTGTGTGTTATGTCGGATTGTGTGTGTGTAGGTGACTGTAGAACTGTGTGTTATGTATGATTGTATGTGTGTGTAATTGTATACATAGTATTGTAAATTCAAATCTAAATGTGAAGAGGTTTTACCTTTAAATGTGTACCCACTAACATCACAGCCGCTTTTTCAGGCTGTAAATCAATTGTGGTTTGTGCTATGGAGTGAAGTTGTTCTGTACTCAGTGTGCTATTGTACATGTGTAATTTTTGATAAGCACTCAAAAATAGCTGTAAATGAAAATAATGTATTATAATATGTTCATGTATGTGTGTGAATTTAAGTATTTAATTTTTATTTGGATAAAGTTTATTTGTGTTTAAGTTTAAAAGCATTGTTTTAAGAAGTATAATTGTGTACATCAATAGCTGTTTATGTGTGTTTGTGTATATGATTATTCGCATATGGGTGTGCATGTGAGTGTATTTGCTTATTTATGTATATGTGTATGTACATGTGTGTTTTATATGTAAGTATATTTATATATGAATATATATATTTGTGTGTGTTTGTGCAAGTTTGAGTGTTTATAAGAGGGTGTCTGGATATATAGATTTTTAATGTGTAACTTTTTTTAATCTGTATATATGTGTATGTGTTTTATGTCTGTGTATTTGTGTGTATTTATCGATCTAGGTGTGTGTATGTAAATTATCTCTTAGTACATCAGGGCGATGTGGGAAGTCTAATATGTTAGAAGAAATTTGTGCAATAGCTTCACTAGATACTTCTTTTTCTTTATTAGCCCAACTAATATTTCTTATTTTTTCGAATTCACCAAAAAATGTTTGGAGGTAATCACTTATGTTGGTTTGTAAAATCTGTGTGGGTTGAATAGCTTTCTGCAATAGATTTATATATCGATATACATATGTGTAAGTTAGCTGATAATTCTTTACACCCTTGTTAGTCAAATCAATGATCATACCCAATAGGGAAAATTCAGATGATGAAAAATCAAAGTATTGTAGGTCATCAATCAAGCCTATATATGATTTATACACATATATATATATATAAATATACAAATGCATAATTGTAAGTAAATCAAATAATCAAAAATATGTATCTCTATATATCTATAATGTGGTTTAAATTTCTAGCTATTTTTTAGGGACTATATTTTTTGAGAGTATATAAATAATATGATTTTGTAGTGTAAAAAAAGTGTGTGTAGAAATGCTTATAAAAAAATATCAAAGTACGCTTGTGTATAGAAATGATTAAGAGAGATAAAATCTAACTTAATTTTGAGTTAAACTAAGCAAATAGGCAGTCAAATTCAAGCTATATATATATATATATATATATATATAGTCCTGATTCTGATCCTATAGATTTGTACGCATAAATCTAAAATTTATCCATCCATAAAACCATATATATTTAGTATTTAGACACATATACCTTGTAGTCGAAGTGAGTGTTTAAGTGATCCTTCATGTGGGCTTTCAAACCAATATTGAAATAAATAATTTTGTTGAATTTCTGCGAGTTTTAAAATTTGTTCACGAGCACTATTTATACTCCAAAAAACAATCATTTGTGGCTTCCAATCAAAATTTGATTCAACCATTATTAAGTTTCCTTGAATTCATAATTATTTATACACACATATACAATTGTTTGGGTCGTTACTCATACATACACACATGAGTTATAAGCACATACATGAGGTATAAACAAACAAATGAGTTTGGATTGTTATGGATATACACACACAATTTTATGGATCATTATATATATATACACACAAATCATATCCAATTTATACAATCAGTACACACACTTACGTTTATTATGGTCTTGAATTTTTTCTTTATTTAACTGTGCAAAAAGTGTGTGTAACTGGATGGGTTGTAGTATTGTTTTCAGTGTATAAAATGAGTTGAGTGAAGGTGATTTATGGGGTTTGTATTGAGGGGATTGCTTTGGGGGATTTAAACTTTGTTGAGTTTGTGATTCCTGAGAAATAATGTGTATATATAATTTCATGTGCACTTATCTATATAAAAGCTGGTACATACAGACGCATTGAATAGACAGTGCATGCATAACAGAGTACATACACGCATTTGATTCAACCATTATTAAGTTTCCTTGAATTCATAATTATTTATACACACATACACAATTGTTTGGGTCGTTACTCATACATACACACATGAGTTATAAGCAAATACATGAGTTATAAACAAACAACACACAACCCTTTCTACACACGCACACACAACCCTTTCCACGCACGCACACACAACCCTCTCCACACACGCACACACAACCCTCTCCACACACGCACACACAACCCTTTCCACACACGCACACACAACCCTTTCCACACACGCACACCCGTATAACCCATCCCATACGCACACATACAACCCATAACTGACCATTGACTTCTCAGGTTTGGAGGCCTCTTCAGTGGTGTTGGTGTGTGTAAATATGTCGCGGATGATTGACTCGACTTCATCGACGGAGTAATTTTCATCACCAAAATCATTGTCTTCCCTTATTTTCTTTCCAAGGCTGATTTAATGTACACGTTTTTAAAGTAATAGGGATTAAAAAAGTATGTTGTGTGTGTGTAAAATTTGTGTTCCCATGCAAAAATTATTTACACGGAAGTAAATGAGTGTATTTGATCTCTTACACACATATATAAAAAATATACTGCAGGATCTCTTATACATACTCACATACATAATTTTATTGTGTAAGGTGTCACTTGCATACACAAACACATATATATAAAATGTGTTATATATTTCAAGCACACGAATGCATATACAGTGAAGTATAGATCTCACGTATACACGAGAAGTGTGTATACGATTCCTTGAACACATATTGAGGGTATATAAGTTATGATTATGTACTCATATTCACACGATTATATAACAGGTTGAAGAGTCACATATATATGTGAAAAGTAAATAAGATGTGAAGGTGTATGTATATCGAATCATACCTCACAGTGACCGACATGTTGTCAGTTGTGTAACAACGTTGGTGTAATTTGTTTAGCTCTGTAATTACATCAATTCCCATCCTAAGGGGCTCATCACACAGTGTGTGTAAATTGCCTGTGCCAAATTTTTTGGCGGGGCTACAGACCGGTGAAAATTTCATCGCTAAATCAATTGTCGTTCTTATTTGGCTTGGCCTATTTTTAACATCTTCTGCGTCTACAGCGGCAACCTATAAACATGTGTAATCATTATGAGTGTGATTTATTATTTTGCTGGGAATGTGTGAACATGCACACATACACAGATTCACACATACACAACAATTCACACACGCATTCATATTGATATTCACACACACATTCATATTCAAATTCGCACACACATTCACACACACACACACATTTACAAGCATACTAACAAGTATTACCTCACTACCACATTGCTCTGGTGAGATTAAAGGTTCAAAGAGATGCTCCTTGAATTCCTCCAACAACTTTGGGATGAGTGGGCTCGGGGCTGAAAAATAAAATGTCGTTTTCTGGGCCTCTGTGAAGGCATTGTGTGCTCCTGAAACTTGAGACATTAGATAGTCCCATCGTGTCTTGTCTGTGTTTGATTTTGTACCCAAAAATGTAATGTGCTCGAGGAAATGAGCAGCGCCTGCCAAGTAGGGTGGATCGCTACACACACAAACGTATTAATAATATATATACTCATTTTGGAATGTGGGTGTTTAGGGGATTAGGGGGTGGAGGGTGGTTTTGTGTATAAGTCTTTAACAATATGCGTGTTTCAGTATGTTATCAATGTGTTAGTGTGCGGGTGTAGGTGTGTGAGCTTTTTGATATGCGGGTCTGAGTGATTGTATGAAGTTTAGAATTAACAGTTTTGGAATAATTATGTGTGCAACTAGAATTAAATATGGTTAATGGTGTTTATCAAATATCTCATGGTTTATCATGTGTCCTTAAATTTATAAAATTGTGCACAATGAAAGTATAAGTAATAAGATCTAACTTTAATTTCTAGTTTAAATATTTCTAGTTTAAATTTCTAGTAGATGTAATTCGTATACTATAACAGAGTGTGAAAGTATAAAAATTTGAAAAGCCTAGGTTATTTGTTTTGATCACTATTTTCAAAAATTTAAAATATCAACGATTTTGTACGAATACATTCTCAAACACAAATACACACAAACACACTCCGAATAGATATATATTTTCTCACATACATATATGCATGACAAGCATTACTATACAAGCACATATATATACACATATACATATACACACACAAACAAACATATACAAGCAAATACATTCACATACACACGTATATATATATACATATACACACACATGCACATACGCACACATGTATATATATAGATATACTTACTGAAAATAACCACACCCTACGGTTATAGCAACTGTGCCAGTTGCTTCATTGGGCGCTGATATAGCTAAACCAAGCAGGCCATTTGTTTCAATGTTAAAATATTTATATGAGTTTATATCTTTGGGTGATTTTTCAATCAAGCTATCTAATTTAAGATGTGTGAGATCTGCTCTGAGGTATTGTGCAGCTGTAGGAGGTAAATTTGGGTCACATTGTGTGGATTGGGGATCAATTTGTTCGTTATTGGAGCGTGTTTTGTATAAATTTAACTTATTTTTAGCATGATTTCTAGTTGAGGATTTTGCACACACGCATATAGTATTTATTATAAATACTGTAATCAAAAATTTGATATAGTGTGTGTGTAAATAAATCTTGAATGATTTATAGCTCATTTTCTTTCTTTTGGGTTAAGTCGATTTCATTGGGAATATACGTATATATATATATGTAGTTTATATCTTTATGGGTATATATATATTTGCATATATATGTATGTTATCCTATACGAACTGTATAATGTTTATATAAGTTATGTTATTGCTATGTGTGTATAAAAAATGTGTAGTGCAAAGAAAAAAAAGAGAATTTATGAGCGCGTTAATTAAGCACCCATGAAATATTTACTTTATTAACGCTTAATGTTGTAAAATGTGTATACATGTGTATATATAATTTTTTGTTATCAATTTAAAATCACTCAAAAAAAAATAATAATACTATACACACAATAAGAACATATGTACTTTGGAATGTGTTATATATTGTTTAATTTCTAACAAATATATATATATTCATAGAGTTGTTATAAGCTAAACAAAACCTTAAAAATCAGGCTTCATAAAAAATGTGTAAAAATTAAATTGATTTTTAATTTTAGTATATTGAAGCTACTTATACTCAATTTTTGTAAAAAATAATAAAAGGGTGTCAAATTTATTAGGTTAACTGTTTATAAACAAGTATTAGAGAAATTTGTGTGATTCTATGAGTTTATCAGTATTAAAGCATGTCAAAATTTGTGTAGCATCAATGCTATGAGTTATATAAATGTGTTAAAAAATTGTGTGTAGTTCTAAACTAACATTTTATTCCAAGTAACGAATGCGTGAATTTTTTATATGAAATAATATATTTATAAGTAATATATTTTTCAAATAGGTGTAGAACAGCATAAATAATGTTTGACTAAAACATTATATATATATTCATAAAAAAGGTTTGCTTTATATATAATTAATTAAAGTTATATAATATAATTACATACATATGTTGCACACCTTACTATAATATACTATATTATGTTTTTTGTATAATATTAAATTATGATTGTTATATATTGTGTATATATATGTGAATATTTTTTGTAGCAATGTATGTTAAACATTATTTTATAAAATAGCTAGAATTAAATAACTTATATATATATATATATATATATATAATTGTATACATATAATATTGTGTGTATACATATATACACATGCTATCCATGGAGTTTGTAGTTTAATTATAAATACATGTATATATATATATATGTATTTTTAATTACACACTCTGAAATTTATACAAATCCTATATATATATATAATAATAAAATATAAACAACTTCAAAATTAAACATAACATAAAATTATATATATTTAAAGTATTGAATGCTACACACATAAAAACTGACATTGAATTTAAATAAAATAACCTCAAATATGCTTAGCAAAAGTGAAATAAAATATTTCAGCTTATTTGTATGCCATGCACACCATTAAAAAATCACTTTTTTTAAAAGGTGTAGATAAAGATGAGATACACACATCCAAATTAGTTATATATATGTATTTATATTTACATATGCATAAGTATTGATTAGGAAAACCATGCACGCATAGTTAAATGTTATATTTATATTATCAATGGTTTACATACATGTATAAAAGAATACATACACACATAAACAAAAATCAATAACTTAATAAGGCAAGTCATATACAAACACGCATATCTATATGACATGATTAAGGTTTAAAGTTGGTAAAAACACATTGACTGAATATAAATTGCTGTATTTAAGCATGTTGTTTGTGTGTAAACTTGTTTCCAAAAAAAAAAAAATCTTAAACACAAAGTGTGTTGAAATTTATATTTGATAGTTTAACACATTTAATTCTAGCTACTAGTGTGTTTTCTTTAGCTATATATTATAGAAATATATATATAATGTTAGCTATAATTAATATTTTAATATATATGTGTGTGTAAAGTATGTTAAAAATTGAGGAAATTTATGTTTGTTTAAAATATGTCAAGCCTAATATTTTCTGCATAAAGCGTGAAAATTGATTAGATACAATTTTCTTATCGAAAACTATGCATATATATATATGTCACACATACAATCACACACACACACGCATACATATACACACATATATATACATATATATGTATATGTAAATATATAAGTTATATTTTCTTTTATTTTATTTTCTCAAGTTTACACATGAAAAAGGGTCCAGAATTTGAAATATCAGGAAGTATATACACACCATAATGGGTTAATTCTAAATTAAAATGTGTAAATTTCTCTACTTTGGTATTATCAAGGTTTACACACTTGATAATTGGAAATAAATTATTATCAAAATTTACACACACACACTCCTTTGGTAATAAATCATTTTCAAATAATTTAACAACAACAAAATGTCCATGAGATATTTTAATTGCCTCTTCGATTACCTGAACAAAGTGCGAAAATCATATTCATATTCTTTTATATACACACACACATGCGTAGATACACTCACACATATGTTACACATAGACACACACACATGGATATTCACACATAGATACACACACATAGATACACACACATAGATACACACACATAGATACACACACATAGATACACACACATATATACACACACATAGATACACACACATAGATACACACACATAGATGCACACACATAGATACATATAGATAAACACAGATAAATGGGTATAAATCAATATATAATAGTGTGCTACGGTCTCAAAAAAAATCATATATACACAAAAAATATACACAAAAACAAATACACAATGTACGTAGGTATACACCTACATAGTATCGGTAAACGTATATTTCATATACACACACATTATTATATTCTTATACATTTATTTAATGTGTGTGTGTGTGTGAAATTTTGCTATACACACCTTATCATTTTCTAATTCAGAGAGGGCACACGTTGAATATAATAATTGGCCACCGGGCCTTAATAAATTTAACATCGAAGTTAATAATTTGACTTGTCGTTTTGAATTATTTTTGGGTACAGCTGTGTGTAAAAACAATATATCTGTGTGTGTATGAGCGTGAATCTGTGTGTGTGTGTGTATGTGATTGGGTGTTTCTGTGTGTGTGTGTATGTGATTGGGTGTTTCTATGTGTGTGTGTATGTGATTGGGTGTTTCTGTGT
>JADHZB010001847.1:96191-101191 GCA_015657535.1 Nephromyces sp. MM_2019
TGTGTGTGTGTATGTGATTGGGTGTTTCTGTGTGTGTGTGTATGTGATTGGGTGTTTCTATGTGTGTGTGTATGTGATTGGGTGTTTCTATTTGTGTGTGTATGTGATTGGGTGTTTCTGTGTCTGTGTGTATGTGATTGGGTGTTTCTGTGTGTGTGTGTATGTGATTGGGTGTTTCTATGTGTGTGTATGTGATTGGGTGTTTCTTAGTGTGTGTGTCTGTGTGTGTGCATGTATGTGTGTGTGTGGGGATGTTTATGTGTATGTGTGGTTGGGTGTGAGTGTGATTATATATGGTTGTGTGAATGTGTGTTTCATAAAAATTTGAGTGCATCTTTTAGATTGTTTATGATGGATTGGTTGTTTGTGAAATTAGTTGAATAATTGAAATATATGTTTACTTCATAAATTGATAAAAGCTCCTCTAACTATATTTGTAATGATACATACATTCATTTTATGTTTAGTAAGCTTGGCCACACACATACACACACACATGTATATATATACACACAGAATAAAAGAATTTGTATGTAAATTATTTAGATACAAATTTACATATAGACCATCGTGACATCGAGGCTGGGCCTTGGCTTATCAAATACTTATCCGATGAACAGGGGGCATCCAACAATATCTTATCATATGGTGAAAATCGATCTACACACACACACATAAACACACATACACACACACATACACACACACATACACATACACACACACACACACACACACACACACACATACACACACACAGACACACAGACACACATACACACAGACACAGACACACATACACACACACAAACACACATACACACACACACAGACACAGACACACACACATACACACATACACACAGACACAGACACACACATACACACAGACACACAGAAACACACATACAGAGACACACACATACACACACATTTTATGAAGGACTATATTCACAATTTATTCACAATATATACGCATAATATACACATTATATACACATAATATGTATACAATATATTCACAGGAATAGCCACACACATAATTTTTAGAGCTTAAAAATTTTAAACACACACTTACCGAGGTTGTGATAGGAGGATGCATCTTCATTTGTAAACTGGATTCGACCTCTGAGGATATCATACACACACACATTAAAATTTTTGTCATGCACACACTTAAACACTTACACACACACACTTACACACACACACTTACACACACACACTTACACAGACTTACACAGAAAAACTTACACACACACGCTTACATACACACACTTACACAGACTTACACACACAGACTTACACAGACTTGCACACACACACACAGACTTAAACATAAATTATATAGATATATATATACATACACACATTTGTGCACTTACTTTGAAAATAGTTCATCCGGTAGACGATCTCTTAGATTTTTTTCTAATCTGAACGCAATATATATATCTATATCTATAAATTCTTGAATTATACACACACAATACGCAATACACACACGCACATACACATATACACACACATACACATATACACACACATACACATATACACACACATACACATATACACACACATACACATATACACACACATACACAATACACACACACACAATACACATATACACACACATACACATATACACACACACACAATACACATATACACACACACACAATACACACACATACACAATACACACACATACACAATACACACACACACAATACACATATATACACACAAACACACATACACAATACACAATACACACACATACATTCATACACAGAAGCATAACTACACGCATATAACATAAATTACCTAGCTATACGAGCTTTGCTATATTCATTACACACAAGTCGACCATTTGTGTGTAATTTTGAGGGATGTGTGTGTGTGTGATTTGGATAAAATAATTGATTGGCTAATAATAGTGATTTACCTCCTGGGGCCTTTTTTAAATATGTGTGTAAGTTGATGTTAATGTCTTATTAATACATATTGTCACACACACTCACACACACTCACACACACATACACACACTCACACACATACACACACTCACACACACATACACACACTCACACACATACACACACACTCACACACACATACACACACTCACACACATACACACACTCACACACATACACACACTCACACACATACACACACTCACACAAAAGCATATACGTACAGACACATATATACGTACACACAAACACACACATTTATTATATATATTAATTACAAAACTTACTGCACACACATCCAAAACGACTTCATTTGATTGAATATTTAGTGCTTGGACAGCAATAGCAGATGCAGAGTCTACACACACACACACACACACACACGCACACACACATACATGATAAATATATATAAATCAAAAGTGTGTGTGTTTATTGTAGAATTTGTTGTGTGTGTAAATCAATGTGTGTGTGTAAATCAATATGTAAATCAATGTGCTCGCCTAAATCAATGTGTGTGTGTAAATCAATATGTAAATCAATGGTGTGTGTGTAAATGAATGTGGGCTTGTATGTGTGTGTATGTGTAGTCTACCTATGAAATAGGCTTCATGAAGGCTAGGGGTTGCTTGAACCTAATAACATAGTATATATTATAATGCTTAATAAACTTAAATATACACACACATATATATATATATATATGTATATATATATATGCATATATAACACGATCGCACACAGATCCACATCACACTCACCCAAACACACATCAACTCACACACACACACATATATATATACACGCATCCACATTAAACACACGCTTACTCACTAACCCACATCACCCACACAAACGCATACACACATATATACCCACACACACACTCCCACTCACACACACATATATACCCACACACACACACATATATACCCACACACACACTCCCACACACACACACATATATACCCACACACACACACATATATACCCACACACACACCCATCATCCACATACACACACACACACACCAATGAACGATCAGTGTGATCACTTTCCAGTTGTTCAATTGAATAACAATTTGGTAGAAACGTTGGGGTAATTAAGTGTGAGTGTATGTGTGTGTGTGTAAACAGTTCAAACTGTTTGGGTGTTATAATGGCCAATTGGGGTTGTGTGTGTGTAATGGCAAACTTGATGGCCTTCCAACGATCTCCAAATTGTTTTTTGTGTGTGCTGTCCCAGCCTTTATAGCCCTTTGAACTCATTTCTTAACATGTGTGTGTGTATGGTGTGTGTGTGTGTGTGTGTGGGTTTAAGTATGTGTGTGTGTGTGGGTTTAAGTGTGTGTGTGTGTGTGGATTTAAGTATGTGTGTGTTGGTGGGTGTAAGTGTGTTGTTGAGTGTAAGTGTGTTGGTGGGTGTAAGTGTGTGTGTTAAGTTGAATTTATTGTAAAGTGTGTGTGTGTTTGGTTTGAGAGTTATTTGATATATGATCTATTCTTAGGTTATAAGAATGTGTAGGGAGAGTTGTGTGTAAAATAATATGGGCTTAATATAACTCTATATCTAAACACATACACATCAAACTTAGTTACTGGAGTGTGTATACATATTTGTGTGTTAGTTGATTATGTGTGACTATTGAATATGTGTGTAAATTGAAGGTATATCTGAGTGATTGTGTGTGTGATTTGAATATATGTTTGAGCTGAATGTGTGTGTAAACTGTTTGTGTGAGTGTGTTGTTTATATTTGAGAATTGAATGTGTGTGTGAGTTGACAACCCTTTGACTGGTTTTGTATGTATTTGTTTAATAAGCTTATCGTGAATAATTTTGTGTGTGTGTGTGTGTGTAACCTAACTTATAAAAACATACCTAAATCTCAAATTACAAAATTCAAACAACATTGAATAGTATGTGTGTAGGACAGACATACAGACACAAACCTATCATTTAATACACACAACATCAAACATTTTAAACAACATTAGTTTTGGAATCTATACATATAATTTATATATATACACATATTTAAAATTTTACAACTCACCCACACACACTTACCCTACATCAACCTTTACACACATACACACACTATATACACATTTGTAATCATCCTACACATATACTACTACTACTTATACACGATATACAAACAGTTACTATAAATTCATAACCATACTCTATACTTGTTTATATACACATTACACACACCCCCAACATACTATACACAGTCAAATCATCCACATCCATATCCACACACCTACCACATATCTACCCACACACACACACACAAATACATACACCTATCCTGTGTGTAAACCTATTAACTCAGAGAATTTTTTTTTTGGGGTGTTTTTATGATTTACACACATTTATAAAAAGGTCAATCACCACCTGACACACATTCTTATATAATCTGTACATGTGTGTTGGTGTGTGGGTGTGAGTGTATGTGTGAGTGTATGTGTGAGTGTATGTGTGAGTGTATGTGTGTGTGTATGTGTGAGTGTATGTGTGAGTGTATGTGTGAGTGTATGTGTGAGTGTGTATGTGTATGTGTATAAAATGATAGTAAAAGGAAAATTTAAAGTATTTCTTATTGGTTAATATTTTGTCTTACCAAAATTTACACACACACACACAATAATAGAAATCCATATATGTTTTATACAAATCTAAGCCAGATTATACACACATACTCTACGATGATAAAAATACACACACATTCAAAAATATTTGGTAATAACTGTGTAGCATGGACTATTCTCAAGATAATTGGTGGACTTAAGAATCTACACACAACTCCCATCAAACAATTTAGTGATACACACACACCCTATAACAACTTACACACATCACCTACTCATGGAAAACAAATCAACCATAGCGCCACAAAACCTAATGATACACACACACACACATACATATCTAAGCAATACAATCATTCAGAATCACCACAAGGTGACACACACAGCCAATTAAATACTACACACACACACAAAAGCATA
>JADHZB010001847.1:103691-106878 GCA_015657535.1 Nephromyces sp. MM_2019
ATATACACACACATATATATATACACACACATATATATATACACACACATATATATATATATATATATATATACATATATACACACATATATATATATATATTTACTTTTAAAAAATCCTAATTAAAATACAAATTATTATTTTCTTGAAAATTTAACATCCAAAATGGTAGAAATGTGTATAAGTTATGTAAAATGTGTTTAAATTAAATTAATTATAAATACACACAATGATTATCAAAAATTGCAAAAGAGTGTGTTGTGTGTGTGTAAAATAAGGATTGAATAAATAAATATAAAAAAATAATCATCAAAGTGTGTAAAAATGACATTGATTATAATGTGTGCATTGGTTTAAGTATTATCAACAAGAGTTAAAAAACACATAGTGATATGTATATATATATATAGAGAGAGAGAGATGTATAGATACACACACACAGGTATACACACACACACAGAATATAGTTATACTCACAGTTATCTATACACACACAATTATCTATACACACACAATTATATATACACACACAATTATATATACACACACAATTATATATACACACACAAAAATATTTCTCATAAACAATTGAATCATCATTGAGATTCAAAGAGAATTACATATATATATATATATATATCTGTGTGTATGATATCGTGTCGATATATATATATTTATATAAATGTGTCTGTGTATGTAGGTGATATAGTATTAATATTGCTGTGTGTAAAATATTTAAACATCTATAGTAGGTGTTTAAAAATATATAATATTCACATAGTCGTTATCAATGGATGTGTGTGCTCTCAATATACATATATATATATATCCTAAATAGTTACACACACACATATATATATATATATATATATATAACCTAAATAGATATCCATGACTTGTTATGGGGTTATGTTTTCATGTGTGTGTGTGTACATATATTGTGTATGTACATACATCATGTGTTTGTATATACAATTTTTTTTTTGTATACACTACATAATGGTATGTGTGTAAATACCAAATAATGATGTGTATGTAACACAACAACAGTGTGTGCAAATACAACAACAGTGTGTATGTAACACAACAACAGTGTGTATGTAACACAACAACAGTGTGTGCAAATACAACAACACAATGTGTGTGCAAATACAACAACACAATGTGTGTGCAAATACAACACAATGTGTGTGCAAATACAACAACACAATGTGTGTGCAAATACAACAACACAATGTGTGTGCAAATACAACAACACAACGTGTGTACATACAACACTGTACACAAACAACAAAGTGTACATACACCAATGTATACATACTACAAAACACATATAGAAACACACACAGTGTATAAACACGCATAAAAAAAAAAAGTGTGTAAATACAACACTGTACACACACATATTAATCAAGTATAGAGGATGTATCATGTTCATTAGGAGGTTCTTTTACACACATTTCAACGAGTGGTTTACGCCATACTAACAAATCTCCCCTCATTAATCCCCTACGAAACGTTTGAACTAATTCAAATTGACTTTGTTTAACAAACAACAATGTGGATGGTTTTAAATTATTTGTATATAAACGTAATTCATTATAACCAACTTCCTTTACAAAATTTTGTAATATATTTAATAAATGTGTACCTACACCCATTCTTCTAGATTCTAATGAAACGACTAATCTTACCTATATGTGTGTGATTATATATATATAGAGTATGTGTGTGATTATATATATATAGAGTATGTGTGTGATTATATATATATATAGAGTATATGTGTGATTATATATATATAGAGTATGTGTGTGATTTTATATATATAGAGTATGTGTGTGTGTGTGATCTTATATAGAGGGTGTGTGAGGAACTGTGTGAGTAGGAGTTGTGTGTGTTATATATATATATATATATATATATATAGGATGTGTGTAGTATTTAAAATTGTAGCCATATTGTGTGAAATATGTATAATTTGGATTGATTCTTATATGGATTCATTGTATATATATATATATATATATATAATACACACACATACACACACACACAGACACACACAGACACACACAGACACACACACAGACACACACACACATACACACACACACAGACACACACAGACACACACAGACACACACACAGACACACACACACATACACACACAAACACCCTCTCCCCCCCCCCTCCTTAACCCAATAACAAACCAAGTGAGCAACAGAGTGATCACCTGGATAGGGGCTAACACCAATACATCCAATTAACCGATTTGTGTGTTTTCTTGGAAATAGTGAGCTAAATAGACCATGTGTGTGTGTGTGATCAAGTTGAGTTGTGTGTAGATTTTCAGAGGATGAGCGTGGGGGTATATCTGTGATTTCAGCTACCCAAAAATGTGCATTTTTGTGTGTCATATATGTTTTTTGTATATCTTTTAAATCAGGGCAATAATAGTAGATATATGATTCAAATTCAAGCCTTGCTCTCAGTGTAAGATAACACACAAACAAACTCATTACACACACAACTTGTGTAAATTGTAAATATATAAATGAAATACACAAATACACCAAAAAATCATAAAAACTGTGAAAAATGTAATACAAAACAGCTGGGCCTGTTAATGAGCGATAATGCGCAAAACATATACGCCGTACTTCCTCAATATCTGACGGTACAAATCGTCTAAATAATATATACAAATTACTCATTGTGTGTGTGTAGGGTGTGTGTTTGGGGTGTGTGTGTGTGTGTGTAGGGGTGGGTGTGTAGGGTATGTATGTTTGTAAATGGGGAGTAAGAGGGGGTATGTGTGTAGGGGGTGTGTGNTGGGGAGAGTATTTATGTGTATATAAAGAGGTGTGATATTTATAGAGGTGTGTGTGTAGAGAGAATGTATCTATGTGTGTGTGAGGAGGTGTGATATTTGTAGAGGTGTGTGTATATGTGTGTAGAGAGAGTGTATCTATGTGTGTGTGAGGAGGTATGATATTTATAGAGGTGTATGTGTGTGTGTAGATGTGTATAAATAAAAGGGGTATAAGTGAATATTTGACAGAATAACTAAGTTACTATTGAGAAATTAGTACGCCTATAGAGTTTGAATGTGTGTATATATATATATATAATATTGTATAATTATATAGTATGTGTATATAGATGTAATATATATATATATAT
>JADHZB010001850.1:8541-25550 GCA_015657535.1 Nephromyces sp. MM_2019
ATATTCTAATATGATCAAATATGTAAATTATAAAAGTGTTAAATGTAAGGGTTTCAGTGACATTTCGGTAGGCTTATACAAATTTTCAAGTATATAATCTGTGAAATGTGGATATGGATATGTGTGTGTATAAAACATACGTTTCTTATTAGCAGTGTTATATTATATAACCCAAGAAAAATTTTCAGCGAGAGTAGTTTTCAAGTTTAATTGGCTACAAATACATTAAATGAGTAATTTAATTTTGTAGGCTTGGGTGCAGACTTTTGTGTGTGTGTGCGTGTTAAAGGGTGAATTGGCTCCCTTATATACAATCAAGAACAACGCTTAAAAATAATGTGTGTAGGGGGGGACATCAAATTATAATTTACACAAATTTCTGGAGTATTCAGACAGGTATAGGATTACTTTAGTACAATAAATTTATTAAAATTCATCCAATTAATTTTTTTATAAGCAAATGTGTGTGTGTGTGTAGAAATCATTCATTTAAATCTTATTTCAGGCCTAAATAAATTGATTTTTTTTCAATGATGTGTGCTGAGGGTTAGTGTGTTTTTGTATGCTAGTCTATTCTGTTATTTATGCGGGTGTGTATATGTGTGTGCTGTGTAGTTTGCTTCTACTGTCTTTGTGCTACGTGTGTGTGTGTGTATGTATGTAACTTTGTAAGTTATATGGGTCCTCTTTTTTTGTTTTTTATATTTTTCTAATTACGTTGAGATTGAGTGTTCTCCATTCCGGCGCCAATGTTTAAATAACAAAGGGCCAGTGTGTGTGTGTTTATGTGAGCGGGTGTTTAGGTTAGATTAAATGGATATTGGCGCCTGTGTGTCTGCTTATATGTTCTTTTTTGTAACAGTCAAGATGTGTTTATTTCCTTATTTGTATGTTAAAAATAGCAATTTATCCAATAAAACCAGGCAGTGTGTAAATATCAATTTGTGTGTGTAAGGCCGCTTTTATGAATTGAAAATAATTTAATGATAATTATATGTGTAATTAGATGTAGCTGTGTTTGAATTATTATATGGTGATGTGCAATTATATTGATGATTATAATTCTTGGCCTCTTGATTATTTATGTAATAAGGGTTTTGGTTGAACACACAACTGTGGTTGTTCATCGGTATTTGTGTGTGTTTAATTAGAAATATAATGCTTCGGTATATATATGTGTGTATATATATATCTATGCTTATAGTTCGTTTGCAGTTGTATATATCTATGTATATATAATGAATGTGTGTTGATATTTATTTGTATGTATACGCGTGTGTATGTTTACGTTTGTGTATCTATACGTGTTTGTATATATTTGTATGTGTTTATATATAGGTGTATGTATATGTATTAAGAAAGGTGTGCGTCTATATCTTTATTTGTTTGTTTGTATTTGTGTGTTTGTGTGTGTGTATCTTTATATGTGTGACGGTGTGTCTGTTATGTGTATATGTATTTGTGATTTAGCTTATATAAGCTTGTCCCTTTGTATATGTATATATGAAAGTAAAGTCCCGAGTTTATTATGTATCTGTCTGTTTTAATATATATAGAAGAAGATTAAGTGAGTGTTTACTCAAGAAATGTGTCATATAATGAAGAAGAAATGTGTGTGAGTTATATTTGTTTGGTGATGTTGTCAAAATAGTTGATATTTTTGTTTGGGGGAATTGTGAAATAATTGTTTTTCAAAATATATAAATTGTTAAACTGTGTGTGAGTGGTTTTTTTAAAAAAGTAATTACAATTTACACGTTTTCTGATATAATGCATAATTTTTACAAATTGTGTGTGAAGAATTGTTCTACCATAATGTTGATTTGTTTTTCTTAGGTTTGTCGACTAAATATATAGTAGGTGTGCGTAAGTGTGTAAAATAATCATAGTTTGGGGTGTGCGTAAGCAAGTAATAAAGCATATATCACTTGTGTGCAAGTGTATGTACTTAATGCTCTGTGGTGGCATATTATCATAACAGCAGTTAAGCGTGAGTTAGTATGCTGTTTTAAAATTTGTAATATTTACGAGTTTCTTAACGAGTGTGTGTATGTTACGTTTGTGTTGTGTATTCTACGTGTAAGTGTTTGGCATGCTACGTGTGTGTGATTTATATGCTGTGATTGTGTTCGTGTTTTCTGTGTGATGTGTGTGTTTTGTGTTTGTGCTGTGTGCCCTGTATGTGTGTGCTGTGTGCCCTGTGTGTGTATACTGTGTACGCTATTTGTGTTCTATGTACTGCGTGTGTTTTATGTATTGCGTGTGTTTTGTTTACTGTGTGCTTGCTATGTGCATCTTTGTTGGGTGTGCTGCTGTGTGTGCTAAGTGTCGGTATGCAGTGTGCTAAGTGTGGGTGTGCTAAGTGTGGGTGTGCTGTGTGCTTTAAGTGCGGGTATCTTCTACTAGTTGCTCATTACTATTTTACTTTCTAATCTACTTTAATTTATGTAAACACCTGAGTGTTTACATGAGCTAGCTATCTATATATTTGGTTTTGTTGTAGCTTATCCAATGTGTTAACAAAGTAGTTATTTACTATGCATAACACCAAGTTTGTGTGTAGTACAAGTGGTGGTTATCTCTAACTCTGTGTGTTGAATGTGTGCTTGATAACACATGCATTTTCCCAGTGTGGATGAATGTGTCGTAATATACATATTTTAGCTGCGTGTGTGAACTTACTTAAGTTAGTTTGAGAGTTTGATATGTGCCTGTGTTGTGTTTTATAACTTTGTTAGCATATTTCTTACAAATATCCTCCGTGTTTATGATGAGTGTTTAATATAGTTAAAATTTACCTTGCGTAAATGTTAAATGTGTGTATGTGTGTGTAATTTCTCCACAAATAATCACCGCAACAGGCAAAGCAATTAGATGGTATAGCAGATATGTGAGAAAACGCAGAAAATACAGTGTACATACACTAAAATTAAATAACCCTAAGTACATTGACCTAACCACACTGAACATTAAAACAATTTATAGCTAACAGGGTAGCCCATACTATCAATTTGGAAAACAAAAATTCAGAATAGCGAATTTATTGTAATTTAAGAAGTTTAGGAAAAATCACAAAAAAGGAATCTCAAAAATAAAAAGCTCATAAACAGCAATGAAAGATTTGTGAAAATTTCAGATAGCATGAGAAAGCCAAAGAAATTCAAAATTTATTTTCTTTACAAGTTTTATTAAACAACTTAAACCTAATTTTAGACTTTTATCCATCCAAGCATACAGAAAATTTTTGTTTCATTTCATACCGTTTCCTCTAAAACCCTTAAATATGATTGTTGTGGATTGTGTAGAATCATACACCTGAAGTATCCAAATTATGCTCTGAAAGGTTAAGCGAAAATCAAGAAAAACTTTAGCATAACTAACACCTAGATGGGTCTGATATTTTCAATTATAGACATTTTAATACACTTAAGAGAAAATACTAGTTAAGCATCGTCACACGCTGATAGCTAGGAATGTGTGTATCTATTTTGAAAACCTAACGATCTCCTTGAGTTTGGCCTTAGATTCAACAACCATGTGTTTGCATGCGTATTCTGTATATGCTTTGCATGCATTTTTACTAGATTAGTCCCTACATTTGATTTTCATTATGTGTCTGTTGAAGCACTATATATTACATAATGATCTTCCCTGTGTAATTAGTATTCCCATAAAGAGAAAATATTGTTGTTCTTTTAAATAGTTTTGTGTTATCTCTCTGGAAAAAATTTATCCATTCTATATATCGACATAATATCATAATTCTTAAAGATGAATGCTCAGTTCAAACAAAGGATTAGACATATATAGTAATTACTACATTACTCTTTAATTAAAAATAATTCAAAATTAATTGGTATCACTCTTTTTAGGTTATTTAAATAAAAGCTTAACAAATTTTCTACAAATAAATCCATTGAATCATTTAATTTCAGATATTGGGAAATCATCAAATTATTCAATACTCTTGTCGGTAAGTTAATTCATTTCTCAATTATTTAAAAATTTATAGTTCAAATTCTGTATTGTTGTTAATAATCATCAAGTAAAATATTCCCTGTATTACACTTATGATGTGGAATTATAAGCAACTATCAATTATTAATCTCTTCCATACGAAATTATGAAGATTTAGTTCAATGTTCGAATGAACAGCAATATAATGTTTAATTAGTTTTATCACCTATAAGATTGGCCTCGTTCAAATAAACGAAACAACTTTTGTTGCGATTAATTTTGCATAAAATGGCTGAGAATTGGAAACTTGTTTATATTATTCAACATTATTTCCTAACATTAAATATTTATTAGTTATTGATAATAAACTAGAATAATATAACTTGGTGGGACTACGCTTTAAAGAATTGATTTTTTTAAAATAAACTTGATTGCTTAACAAAACTCTAAATTCATATTTTTTTAAGATGATATATATATATTTATTTAATAAATGAATTCCAACACAATTGCAGATATATGTTGTTAAGTTATAAATGTTATACAAAAAAATTCATTTTATGCTAATAGTTTTGCGTACTATCTTTCTAAGCATTGTTTAAGTGAAAACAAATTAAATTAAATAAGTAGGTCTTAACGTTCTATTTATTTTTGTTCTAATCTGTATAAGTTCAGATAAGTGTGAAGTTTACAAAATTTCAGGTTAATTAAACAATTAACTATTAAATGGTAAGTGTGATAATACTGAATTTAAATATGTGTGGAAGTTGTTGGGCTACTTTGAAACCTTAATAAAGGACAATTCATCCAAAATTAATGTGTGTGAATTTTGATTAATTAGAATTAATTAAATAGCATATTATCATTGAATTTAGATTTCATAGATAATTGGGGAGGTTGTCTCGGTGAATTACAGGTAGAGGATAAAAAGGTCAATTATAAATAATTTAAAATTAAATTATATATATGTAACATTTTGATATTACTATATAAACGAGTTACAGCTAATAAACTAATGTGCTTTTAAGTGCTTATAATAGTAAATCTTTGCTGGATAAAGTGAAACTTGGTGACTAAAATATTTGGTGTGTTTCTGTGTGTGGTTTTTTAATAGTAATTTTAATTATGTGCTACTATAATAGCGTTGATTTTAGTTTGTGTTAAGTCTCTGTATTGTGATAGCTGATTTTTCAATGTGAATAATGAATTAATTTTTATTTAAAAAGGTGAGACTGTTTAAAACTGTTATTGGTGTGTAAAAACATGTGCGTTTCAAAATTTGGATATCCAAGTTATACACAACTATAATAGGTGGGAAGAGGGATTGATCGGAAAGAGGAAAGAAGTAAGAGAGATGGGGGAAGAGAGATTATTATGAATAAAAGCTAAACTTGGTGTTATCTAAATTTGTTAAAATATTTATATATTTATATATATATATAATGGTGCCTCTTAGGTATTTTTAATATATAGTTCTGTATAAATGTGTGTCCTAGTGTGTTGGTTTGCTACGTTTGAAATAAATTGTGTGATGTATAAGAGTGAAAGAGTGTTGTATTTATGAGTAACAGATACAAATTCTCAGCTATATAAAAGTGTGACGCAAATAAATCAAACATAACAAATGCTATTTGTATCATATGTGACCTCATTATAATCTATACTCTGTATTAATTAAAGATCTAATATATGTGCCTTATTGTGCAAAAGTGGTTTGCTTACAAGCAGTTTTGGCCAAATTTAGACATTACAATTCATCTTAGCTATATATATGTGTGTTAAGCAATATATTTGTATATAACGAATTTCTTGCGTGTATTATTATCTTAGACGTATTGGAATGCTATATAGTGTGTGTTAATGATTATAAAACACATATATTTCAAATCTTAGTGTGCAAGTGTAACATTTATTATGAGTAATTTAGGTATATGCAACATAAATACATGAGTGCTAGCATGTTTTATAGATCTGGTTACAAGTGTGAGTGATATATACCCATATATGTAGGTTTATTATATTCATACATGGTGTGCATATTCATTCGTCTAAGTATTCATTTCAGGGATGTAAATTCAATCTAATTACACACATAGCTATCAAATTAATCATTTAATAGGGTTGTGATCTAACAAGATTCCTTCGTTGTCGGTCTGCTCCATATAATGAAGGGTCCATGGGTGTATACACATCTGTCCTAGAAGGAGGTGGATATTTGCTGAACTGTGTAGGGCTAGCTGTATGTGCGTATCCATAAGTATAGCCTTGTTGTGCTACTGGAAAAAAAACAGTGTATTTTGTGTTTATGTATAAATTCTAGTGGTTATATACGAAAACTCAAGAAATAAGCTACTGTGTTAAGTGTACGAGATGAGTTGTACTTAGTGAATTAATGTTATTTGATTACATATATACTATTGTGTTGTGAAAACTGGGCGTTATTAGCAGTTATAGATATCTTGTATTATATCTCTAGCTAAACTCAATTTAAGTGTGTATATGTGGAGCAGTTATGACTAAAGAAATGTGTTTATTAATCCAGGTTATGTAATACTTACACATTGGATCGGTAGGTGGGTAATATGGATGTACACTTTGTGGTGAGTATACATGAGGGTCATAAGGATATGCTAAGGTATTTATAAATAAATGTTAACAATGTTATTTAAAAATTATATTCGTAATCGTAAAAGATTATATCAACAGACTATTACGTAAGAAAGTGTAAGCACACAAAAATATATATATATGAATTTTTAGCACATGACACAAATATATACACATATGTGGTCATCCAATTACTATTACACTCAGCTAGGAGTGCACATCGTAAATACCTGAGAGATAGTAGGGATCTACAGGGTCATATATTGTTGGTTCACGATAAGGTGGAATTGGTGGCATACGCTGTGTTTGTTTCATTGGTCTTGATATGTGCAAATATGGATGGGGGTTCCATAAGGTGTTAGGAATTGGTTTGGGTCGTGTGTAAGTAGGTTTCGGTAATGCTTTTTTAGCTTCACACTGGATATGAAAAAGAATTTAAAGTATAGGACATAATGTGTTGACAATAAAGAGTTGAAAAACAATGTTCATTAACTTTTATCAACATTTTTCACATAGTATACTTGATAAGATTAATATGTATAATTACGTTTCTTCCGAGTGCTTCATGAGTACCAAGACTCTTGTCAGCGTCTTCTGGTTTCTCAAAGATTACAAAACCAAAACCTAAGACAGAAAAAAATAGAAATCAGGAGTATGAATATTTTACGAGTTACCGAATGAGTAGATAAAAATAATCAAAGTAAAGTATTCTACTGAAATTTAAGGTAGTAAAGTAAAATATACATACCTCTGGGTTTATGGTGATCTTTGTCATACATCAAATTAGATGATTTGAGAGGTCCAAATTGTTGAAAAAATTCCTTAAATTGGTCCTCACTTACTTCCTCAGAGAGTCCACCAACAAATACACGCCCTGGGTGATCGGTAGGGTCATTTGGTAAATTTTCTTTTGCCTCCTCTCTAGGGACAGCATTCCTTACATCAACTTTTACTTCGTCCACATAGTGTTTTTGTTGCAAACATTTCTTAACAGCTGCATCTGTCTCGAAGGTGATAAAACCAAACCCGCGGCTTCTTCTGCTTGCTTTATCAACAATCACATTCGACTCAGAAATGGGGCCAAATTGTTGAAAGTATTCTTTCAATGACTCTTCTGTGGTGTTACGTCCGAGCCCGCCAACAAATATTTTCCCATAAAAACGATTTTCTTTGGCTTGTGTAGGTTCAGAGGCTTCTGTGCTGTGATTAGATGGAGGTGGAGATGGTGATGTTTGATTTTCTTCTTTTGTTTCATAGGGGTTATTGTTGGTGTTTTGTGTAACATCCTGAGAGTTTGTGTCTTCAGCTGAAGTGGTAGGTGGATAGTCATCGTTTGGTTGTTGATATTCATCGTTAGCTTGTTGATAATCATCGTTTGCTTGTTGATAGTCAACGTTTGCTTGTTGATATTCATCATCATTTGCCTGTTCATATTCATCATCATTTGCCTGTTGATATTCGTCATCATTTGCCTGTTGATATTCGTCATCATTTGCCTGTTGATATTCGTCATCATTTGCCTGTTGATATTCGTCATTTGATTGCTGGTAGTCATCAGTAGTTTGCTGATAATCATTCATTGCTTGTTGGTCATCTTCAGTTGGGTTAGTGTGGTAGCCTTCCTGGGGTGAATTATTTTCGGCCCCCTGATAAGTTTCTTCGTAATTCTCCATTTCTAAATTTCGAAATATATATTGAAATTAATATCAAATGCACGTTTATGGCGATAAGTAAGGTGTTAAATATATTGTGCGTGTGTGTGTGCGTATATGTATGTGTGTAAGTGTCTTAAGAAGGGTAACAAATGCCCGGTGAATGTGGTGAGAAGTATATTGAATGCTAAATCTGTGCATAAAAGAAGGGTATCAAATGAGTTTTTAAAGTGTTTAGAAAGATAATGAATGCGCTTGTTTTTATGTGGGTATGTGTGATAAGGAGGGTATCAAATAAGCTATGTATGCATATATAAGTGATCTTAAAAAGTATATGTATGTTGATGTTATAGATCAAAGTCAAATCGAAGAGTAGAATTTTGTTGTTAGTAGAGTATAGTGGGATGGAGTTAAGTATAAGATAGTTAGGGTGTCAGTTTGGAGATATGTACATTAGTAATATGTGATGTTATCTATGTGTTGAGGATGCGTTGTTAGATGCTTAAAGATAAGTGTGTATAGCTTAAAGAACTTGAGTAGGCTTTAGCTTCGAGAGTGTCAGTGGTTGCCTTATGCAGTATAAAATTTAGGCTAAGTAGTGTGAAGTTAAGATATGTGAGGTTAAGATGTGGGTATGGTTTAAAATGTGATAGGAATCAGTACTATAAGGTTTACCGTAAAATAATCTTCTTGGATTTGATGATGAATGGGTTAAAGGAGCCAAAGAAGAGGTTACAGCAAGTATATTAAGTATCAAAAACAGAAAATAATAAAAATTAAACTAAATATATTTGAATTGGGTGGTATTGGGTATGTTGAAGAAAAAAGAAGAGGCAAAATTCAATAGCTAAAAATTTTTTAATTTAGGTTGAGTGTGCCCTGATCTCATGTGTAATTATAAGAGCTAGGATATTGAGAATAGGTAGTGAGCTCGTCTTGTTCAAAGGTAAATTGAAATATTAATCTAAATGTTGGTATTATGTAATAAGTGAAATTTTTAATTTTTTTCCAATTAAACGATGTAGAGAGTAAACAATGAATTGTGTGCAAATATTTAAGAGGAGGATAGATTGGCGTGCGTGATATCAGTTTTGATTGTGTGTCTATAGTTTCAATTTTGATTTCATGGCTAAATGCTTTTTAAGTGTGTGGAGTTGTACGATTTTATAACATTTTCGCATATTTATTTGCTTTTGGTTTAGATGAATTTTGCTTATATGTGCATACTCGAGCTACGTACGTTTCGTGTGTTTGCTTACGCTAATATATGTAAATAAAATTGTTAACAAATTTAACACTTGAAGTGTTTTTCTTTGTGTTTTTAAATTGATGTTTAATGTATTTCTCCTGTTTTTGTGTAGATAATGTATCTCTGCTGTTAACTTGTATATAATTATTATATGAAATTTAGGTATATAAAGCTAGATGTATCTAAATTTTATGTATATTTTGTGTGTGTGTAATTATTTATTTAATTTTTTGTCTGTATATAACAATATATTTAATGCTTTGTTTATATATCTTATCTAGCTGACCATGTATACGCACTCGTATGAGTGTTAAATTTGCTAATATTATATTGAATCTGATTTAATGTTTCAATATTTGTATGTACATCTTATTTCATTTTGTAAATCAGTTCAGATAATATATTTTATTTAAATATTTTGAATTAAATTAATTTTTAAAGAGTATCATATTATTTGCTACTATTAATTTTTTTTATTATAAAAATTAAACAATCAGAGATAATTTAGCACATTTTCACGACGTAAACATCTTAAAGAGATTTTAATTAAGTAAAGGGTAAAGGGAATTTAGCAATCTAATGACTAATCTGATTTTTTTATCAAAAATTTGTTAATTGTATTTTTTATTTATCTTTTCTTGGTATCAACTCAATTCAAAACATACGAGCATTTTTACAGCAAGGTGACCTTAACTTAAAAGTCGACTTTGGAACTATAAATGTTTTGCTTTTTTAGTTAGCCCTGGATAGGCTAAAAATCTTGTAACTATAAAAGAGTGTTGGTTGATAGTTAACTCTTAATCAAGATTTAAAATGTTTCTTATTGAATCATTTTTCCTAAATTATTTAGTGAGATCTTTAGTCCTAGTTTCAAGGAATTATATAATTGATTTCAAAAGTTGTCTATCTTTTACTGCTCAATTTGAAGGAAAGTATATGTGTTATATTACCAACATTATTAAGAAATATAAGATACATGTTAACAAAACTAATAACTTCAAAATTTTCTGAGCAGGATTAAATTGGTGATAGGTAGAAAAGTTATTAAGATTCTAAGAATAAAATAGTTTTAAAATTGTTGCCAGATTTCATATGCAAGTAGAAGTTGTATGTTTATAAACATTAGGGAACTCATCTGAAACATAATGGAAAATTAGCTATAAATACATTATTCCACGAAAACAATTTATCTAAATGATCCAACAAGCATGCAAAATAGCACTAAAGTTAAGCTACTAATTTTGGGAAATTTAATCAGGATATGTGAAATAAATACTTGAGTTTATAGCACAAATGGATTTTAATAAACATCTGAAACTTCAGGTAATCTAAAACTAAATCAACTTCCTTAAATAATTTTTTTTACACTGGCTAATGTGTTTAGTTTATTTTGTATATATACTTTTGACACACTGTACGTTTGTTATGTTTGTAGATGATATACATTAAATATTTTCCTCATATGCACTTTTCTTTGGTACACACTTATTTTTATTTGTTAGGATTCTAGTGTTTTTTGTGGAATACTTTTGTTTTTTCACTTGTGATAGTATATATTTGCACAACAGCATGTTTTATATGCGTGTGACTTCAGCTAAAATATAACAAAGCCTAAAATTATTGCTATTTATTTATTGATAATTTGCTTGTAATTGACTTTAAGAAATTTTTAAAATTAATAAATACAACTTTTTATACTGAATGATTAGAATTATATTAGTATATTCCGTTCAAAATTTGATTACATTTATAAACCAGTGAACCATCTATGATGCTAGAGTTAAGACTAGATCTATTAATTTAAGAACATGTGAGAGAAAACAAAATAATAGTTATCTAACCATTATAAACAAAAAACCAAAAATCAAAATTATGCGTTTACATAGATTATGCATACACTGAATGTTGGAGAGTTATACAAGTATATACATATAAAGGGTTGAGTTTATATATATATATATATATATATATAGACTCTTTTATCTACTCTAACTATAAATCAATTAAACTCCGAAAAACATAATATATTTCAACAAAGATTGTTTATTAATCATATATTGTGTTAAATGTAAAATATTCAAGTCAAATCCTAATAGTATTCAACTAAAAATGTGTAATTATATCAATTCTAGTGATATTGCATATCTATTGTAAATGTTATGTGTTGTTAGGTAGCAGAGATTGTTGATGTTAACAATTTGGTATATGTGAAATAAATCAAATAAAATTTATAAAAGAAAATGAAAAGGTTATTTAAATTATATATATATATATATAACATATCCTGAAATATATCTTATGTTTCACAAATTATGAGAAAATAAGTTGTAATTTAATAAAACTTGATCTAAAGTTAAGACCTGCTAAAACTGTTTGGATATCAACACACATAACGCACATACACCCAAATGAGTTAGGTGTAAATGTATGTGTTTTTCACCCATAATAAACAACATCACCTTAAGAAACATTTAATATTCATTTAGCTAAGAATCTATAATATTAAACATTTAGGAAAATGTGGGGGTAAATCTATAGTAATTTTATTTTTTTTATTTTTTAAACAGAAGTTTGGTTAGATAAGATTAAATCATAATAGAACAGACAATTTCAATTTGAGTCTGCCAAAAATTAGGAAATATTTAAATAACATATATAAAATAAATTCACCTTGCAATATGTTTTACAATATAGTTTAATTCTGTATTTCATTATTTTGAAATATTAAATATGTAAATCATAAATCCAAGTTTAATAATTTCGTAGTATATGTTACTTAACTTTATAGTACGACACAAAGCTTAATTTATATATATCATTAGGATATATTTAAGCCATATAATGTAAAATTATCATGAGTAAATCCATGTTATAGTTAAAGAATATAAAGGCACACACACTACTTTCTTATTACCTAAAATCGAATATCTTGTTTATATAAATGTAAAGTAATTCAGCGTTATTGTAAATTCAAGTCATCCATAATCCCTTAATGTGTAAAACAAAATAAAATAATCATTTTGTGTACAATATTAGTAAATTTATGTGAAACAATACTAATTTCTTGATATGTGTAGAATAATTTAAAGACCCTGAAAATCCTTTGGAAGGCTTAAAATTAATTATGTTGAAAAGGCAAAAATAAAGCGAACTTATTTGGTTTTAACTTATATCAGAAAACGTTTGAATAGATCTCCGTCATAACATACAATTCTCTTCAATTCATTTGTAGAGCAACACTCAATTTTACACGCATCTTACTCAAATGTTGCCACATACCCAAAAAAGTGAGACAATTTGTTGCAAAAAACTTACATTATAATAAATAAAAAATCAAATCCTAAAATATGTATAATTATATATATTTTTTGTTAGATTAAATTGACATATAATTAACATCCTTTTATTTTTATCAACTATTTTCACCACATACAATAGTTTTTGTTCACACGAATTGTGAAATAGGCATTCTATTTATCAAAAACATATATTTAAACTTAGGTCTTGCGCACATGAGGAATTCTTTTCGCATTTCAGGTATATAAATGAATAACATATATATGTATATATACAAAAAACGCCTGTGTTTACACACACACAAAAATACGTATAAGCATACATTCACACACATACGCACAAATACACACACGCATGTGGGCACATAAATAGATACATGCGCAAAAATACACATGCACACACACACGCACACTCTCACACAAGCACACACACACGCGCACAGACACGTGCACTCACACGCACACTTGCAAATGTACACACGAAACGTCTACACAACTAAATACCCTAATACAGACACACATGCATATATATATATATATACGAAAATTAACACGGATTTGAGTGAAACAGCTAAAATAAGCCAGCTTGAGCAATTTTTTTATATTGTAGACAATTTCTGGGTTAAGATTATACTATAATAACAGTTCAAACTTATTGTTAGACTAAAAGATAAGAAAACTTACAAACGCATAACACATAACAATTTAGTTAACTGCACACCTAAACAAGCACTCATGTAATGATTATAAATCAAGACCAGAATTGAAACTCTCTACACCTATATACATTTTTTTAAAACCTACCACAAGGTACACACACACACACGCATAACACAAGCCAGAGATGTAAAATAATATTAGACACAAAAACACACACAAACCTACTATAAGCAAGATAATACCACCCATCTTATGAAATCATACACAACATACACACACACACACACACCTGAAATTATTTTAGCTATAATTAATTATATACAATCTCACACACAAATACGCTTAAATAATAAAGCTAATTTGCACAAATTCATCAAAATAAGCAAGCTTGTTATTTGGACAAATTGTTTATCCTATCACATTTATATATACACACATACATATATATATATATACATTATACATGAATATATAAGACGCGAAAAAAAACAAACTCACATTATGTTATTAATCTATTATACACAATGCACATGTAAGTAGGCTATTAATATTACTGTTCATGGGAATCTGTATATAAATGCACACACGTTGAGAATTTTAATTTAGATTGTAAAAGCAACGCACACTATACCTATTACAAATGTGAAACTAAGTATCACACACATTGCACACATGCGTTAAATATCACACACATATTACACATGCACCATAAACACACACATCCAACACATTCATAACACAAACACACAGACCAACACAGACCAACACAGACACACACACACACATCACACCACACACACACACAAATATATACCCATACACATTACACACATACACACATATGTATACATATTAAACACATTTGTGTATTAAAAATAAAATCACCAAATCAAAAGCAGTCATAACTCTTACTACCAAATAATTGTATTAACAAACATATCATAGCCTTAAACATTTTCTACACGCTTATATACACACCCACACCAACACACTCTCATTCACAACTCACAACTACACCCACACACATACCCCCCCCCCACACCCACACACACCCGCCCTTCCTATACAAGCTCACAACCCACTAATATTTTTATAACTATCATTATCACCCACACATGCTCCCACAACACATTTTCTTAATAAACATAATTGTTATACATAATTACTTCCTAACACATATTTTATTCTCACATATAACCCTATTACAAACATAAAAACTCCTAATATAACCTTTTATAATTTATCACTCATATATTGCTATATACACAACCACATATATATTTATCCATATATCCTTAAAAAGGATTTCACACATATCCACAAAGCGAACATATATATATATCCTGAAAAATATTATACACAAATCCTCAAAGGTATCACACACACCCTCAAAAATATCACAAACATCCTCAAAAATATCATACACATCCTCAAGATATTTACACACATAAAAAAGAAAGCTCAATCAAACAGTACATATTATTTTACATTTTTTTCATATATACGCCTTTTTACATATACACACACATTATTTTCAAACACCTTTGCTTGTCTTATTCGCACACACTAGATCACAACAACTCTATTATTCTTTTTCACACATTTACTCTTTTAAACTTCACCTGATTTCCCATTATAACTTGAACAAATTTATTTCCATATTTAAATGATCAACCTCTGTTGATCTGCTATCCCCTAACCAGTAACTACCCATATATCTATTACATAACTCATTTGTACACACACACACACAGCCCAACTTTTACACATTCTGTTATCTAACACCTTATATTGCCTGATATATAGAGCTTACACACACACAGACACACACACTCAGACACAGACACACACACAGACACACAGACACACAGACACACACACACATACACACACACACACACATACACACACACACACACACACACACATATACACAAACACAAACACACACACAAACGCACACACAAGCGCTTCCAGAACCACACCTAACCAAGCACACACCCGAATCCTACATACACATCAACATACACCCACACACTTATTTATTAACATACACCACCACACACCTAAAACACTCCCGCACATACATTTAAAATATACTCACTCACACACACCCTTAAAAGGCACACATACACGAATATATATATATTTAGATAACATAAATACATTTAACATAGATTCAACACACTCAATTATAAGCACAAGCTCGCATACATATATATATATTCAACACACACACACACACGTACACACCTACATGCCTCCCAGACAAGCACACATACAACTTATTCTCAGCACAAACATTCGCTTACACAAGATCTTATAATTATTTATAAATATATATAGGCGTATAATTGTAGATAGGCTATAAACACAGTGTTAATACAATAAACTTACACGCAAGGCTTGGAAATCGCCTATATATTTTATTACTGTACGTATGCTTTATATAGTACGACACATAGACTTAACATTAAAATACATTGTTCAACACACAAAATTACACACACACACGACATAAAACAAGTTAATCCACACAAAAAATTACACACATACAAGGGGATTCAAGCCTATACATAAGATTATAAATATATATATAATTGAGATATACACACGAAAAGAAACATCATAGAGTATACAGTTACATATGTATAATTCCCCCTTGTCTTGGATAATATAAAAATAATAATTTTCAAACACACATTTTTCGAATTTGAATTACAGACACACGATCAATCTTACCCTATAAAATAGTATACACACACTGCAATAATTCATAATCAAAGTCAACTAATATGAGGCTTTGAAAGGCCTGTAAGTCTATGATTTAATATTACATATATATATATATATATATATCCAATCTACACATTTGTGTTGCTATATATAGGCAAAATATTACACATTTTAGGCCTATTTAGCATGTATACCTTATATAAAAGGTGATACACCTATATATCTACTTGCCTCTAAGAATCTAGAGGTCGATATACACAAACATTACACATTCTTATTACACATACATACCTTCAATACCCCTTTCATACATTTAAACAAACGTCTTATACACACATTATATTTAGACATTTATTTAATATACATATATATTTCATGCGCACACACATTATACACACACATATTATACACACACACATTTTACACACACACACATTTTACACACACATCTTACACACACCCACATTATAGACACGTATATTACACTCACACACACCATATACATACACAATAAATGCACATCACAGACAATTCCCATATTCACTAATTAATACTATTTTACTTCGAATTTGAGATTCCATTTAACTAAATACTTCATCCACCTGGTAAAGTGTGTGTATATATATATATACTTACTATATAAAACTTCGAGTAGATAATAACATTTGACTATATACACACACCACAATATCTTGGTGTGTGTGAGATAACTTACCAATTCCATATAAAATCTTGAGTTGATAAATTCATTCACATACACACATTACTTTTTGAAAAAGCATATATAAGTTAATTTACACATACTATCCATATATAATACTCTAACTATATATATATATATATATATATATA
>JADHZB010001854.1:4313-22145 GCA_015657535.1 Nephromyces sp. MM_2019
TGTGTGTGTAGATAAATGTGTGTGTGTGTGTGTAGATAAATGTGTGTGTGTGTGTGTAGATAAATGTGTGTGTGTGTGTGTAGATAAATGTGTGTATGTATTTAGGTAAATGTGGATATGTAGATAAATGTGTGTGTGTGTGTAGATAAGTGTGTGCAAAAGGGAATGATGTATATTTTACCTCTAATTTTCGATCAGGAATTTCAACATATTCTGGGATAATATAATAAGAGGCTTGATCTGTTACACACTTTTGTTCAACATCATAAGCCATCCATGAAAACCTACACACACACACATATATGTATATATATATATATATAATCAATAAGGCAAAATATACATTAAAAGTTTTATACATTATATATATCACACACACACACATACAGGTATTAAGAAGATAAAGAAAATATCAAGTATATATCTCATGCACACACACACACATAGAGATATCATTATAATTTGAAAATTCAACACATATCATACACATATATATATAAGTGTGTGTGTTGAAATATTACACATAGTTCTATATATTATGTGTGTGTATCTCATATTTGACTTACTCAACAATTTCACTATCATCAGATGAGAGAGGGTCAACAGATACCTCCACATCAACAATAAATAAAATCGAATAATATGACATTGTGTGTGTGTGTAAAACCTATACATAGTAAGAAGTTTATATATATGTGTATCTTGAATGTTTGTGTGTATGATTGTATGTGTGTGTGTGTATGTTATAAGATCATGTGTGTAGTGTACAAAGTTTCATCTATGTATTTATGTGTATATTTAATGTTATTCAAAACTGTGTGTGTGTGTGTATGTAATAGTTTTTTTTTTAGTAATCATCAATTCAACTTGTTTATATATATCCTGGATATACACACTTGAATACATCAAAATATACTTAAATAATATATACATATGACCCATATATACACACATATAATACACATCACTCACTCACAAATAATATATACAGATCATTTATACACAAACAACCTATGCATACGCACAGGACACGCATATATATATATATATCTCACTCACACAAAAACAGCACACATACTCACATATCAAACACTTCTTACACACAAAAAACAACACACACACACCTAATATAAATTTATACACTTTATACACACACAAACAACACACACACAAACACACCTAATTTATATATTTATACTATATATAAATATATTAATCTAACCCGTTATAAAATTAAGTTATTTGATATTTATAATTATTCCCAGTTTTGACTTCACCTTCCCTTATGAAACCGTCCGTGTATGTGTGTGTGTGTATTTATGTGTGTGCATATATGTGTGTGTGTGTGTATGTGTGTGTGTGTGTGTGTGGAGTTAGTTTTCTATATATAAATGAATTCCTTTTCTCCCTTCTTCAATCCGACCAATCTTCCTACCGTCCAACCTCTCCAAATAAAAATGTGTGTGTAAATAAAATTTATTAATGTCTCAATTTTTATATAAAAATTTGGTTTTATTTTACACACAAATCAAAGTCAAAAAATAGGTCAATGTGTGTGTATATTAATTCGTATATATACAATTAGGTTAAGAGAAATGTGTATCGGGTGTAGAAATGTTTATATATTCAAATAGTGTGTGTATGTGTGTTTGTGTAATCAATTAATATATATGAAGATGTGTATGTCTGTGTATTGAGTAACTCAAATGTAATCTATTATTGCGAAAATAATAATAAATGTGTATTTATATATTTTTTTAAAATTTGTGTGTATATATGTGTGTGTATTTAGATGAAAAAAATTGTCCAAGTTTAATTCTTATTTATCTTCCTTTATACCTTTAGATACCCTGGATGTGTGAACTTTACAAAGGCGTGGTTACCTACACACACAGAAATTTGGTTAAAGATATATACATAATACACACACAAACACTCAAATACACACACAAACACTCAAATACACACACATTACACACACAGCATATATACATCATACAACACACACACATCACAAACACATCACAAACACATCACAAACACATCACACATACATCACACACGCATCACATATACATCACATATGCATCATACACACATCAAACAACACACACGCAGTAAACACGCAGTAAACACGCAGCATACACACAGCACACACACAAATACACACATCATACAACATACACACATCATACAACATACACACATCATACAACATACACACATCATACAACACACACACACCACACACTCAGTACACACACATCATACAACAACACACACAAAAATACACACATAAATACACACACTAATACACACACTAATACACACACTAATACACACACAACACATACACAAAACATAGACAAATACACACAGCTTACCAAGTAAGAAAGAAGATTTTAAAGTATGTGTGTGTAATTTAAGAAAAGGGGATTTCAAAAATGGATGTGAGGAGTGTGTAGGTATGTTATAATGAATGTGTAGTTTTGTGTGTAATATAATGTGTAAGTACAATTTTCAAAAATGTTTAATTTTGATTATTTAAAAGAAGATAAATTTGTGTGTAATTAAGTTGTCCACAAGGCGTAGTAAACGTATTTATAAGCGTTTAGAGGTCAATGTGTGTGTTAGTTAACATATGGAGATTGTTAACGTATTAGGAGGTATATGTGTGTGATGAGTGTGTGTGTGTGTGTAAGATTATGATCTATCTGTTTATTTATAAAAAATTTAATATATTATTGAAGGAGTGAGTAACAATAGCTTCTCGAGCTAGTTATGTGTATGTTATATATTATATATGTAAAATTTTGGCTGTTTGTGTAGCGTAGTGTCTATTTGATGTGTACATGTAGTAAGTATGTAGTGTGTGTGTGTGTGTGTGTGGTGGTGGAGCTGGTGGGTGATATGTGGTAGTGTGTGTGTATAATAAATGATCTGTGTGTATAGCAACATGTATGCGTAGAGATGTGTGTGTATAGAGGTGTTTAATGTGTGTAGTGGTGTTTAACATATGTAGTAGTGTTTAATGTGTATAGTAAGTAGTCTGTGATGTGAGTGTGTAGAGTAAGTAATATTTGGTGTGTGTTATGTTATGCTTGTTATAGAATATTTTTTAGTGTTGCTTTATGATGCGTATGGAAAGTTTAACATTGTGTGTGTAGAGTGTTGTTTTGTGAGAGGTGTAACTTAGTGGGAAGTGTTTTTAGTATTGCGTGTGTGTAGTGTCGATGTGTAGTATATATTTAGTATGTGTGTGCTTAAGGTTGATGAATGTGAGAGTGTGTGTTGAATTTACAACTGTGTTTGTTTCTATAAAACATGCGTGTAAATGATACATTCATTAACGTTTATTGTATTGTTTGTGTGTGTTTGAGTACATGCACAGTTGCGTGTGTGACACATGTAGTATCTCTGTGTTAACAAACTTCTACTTATCTACTGAAATATATAGTGTGTGTAAGTAGTGTAGAAAATGTGTCGTTTATTTTCTATAGCGTGTGTAGTAATAATTTGTGAACGTAAATTTAAATAATTTTCATAGTTTTTAGGATTTAAATTTTTAATATACCAAATTTAAATATGTAAATAAAACTTAACAATTTATTTACTAGTGTGACAATAGTTAAACAAAATTTAGCAAACATTCACACACATACACACAGATGCACAAAGTTCGTAAACACAATCTACGGGTAAGCTCATTCATCAACACACACAGATGCACAAAACCCAAACACAAAATCTACAAGTGGATTCACACTCACACACACACAATCAAAGACGCATATATATACACATTTACAAATCATATACACCAGAAAAAATTATACACACACACATACACATATATATATGCACTCTCACGCGCAGAAGGGCACAAACTCAAACACAAGCAAGCTCACACTCACATACACTCATAATTTACCCAAGCAAATAGCTAATAATATATTATACGCATAATATACATTTCAATTTATAGACGCATAAAATATTTATATTACAAAACTCTTAAACAAATCATTCTAACTATTAACACACATTAATGGTTATACAAAGTGAGTACATTGAATTATATACACTTTGAAGAGTGTTACCAATTATTCTAAAATTATTCATCCAAACACAATTCTGAAAAACACACACGCACACAGAAATAAACCAAAAGTACCTAATATATATAAATTTACACACACAGTAAAGATAAATATAAACACACAAATACACATTAAAAATATGCCTATGAACTCTAAAACAAATACACTAAAATTAAACACATAAAATTCACATATATACAAACAAAACAAGCACCTACTTACCCTAAAAATACACCTCTACACACACCAAAAAATAAACCTCTAGAAAAAAAAAAAATCATTCACACCGATAAAATAAATAAATATATACACAGAATAATAGTCACATTCTAAAACTACTTACCAAACCTGGAGTATACACACACATACCTGTTTAAGAGTTAATCTAGACTTAACACACGAACACAGCAGTCACACCTATTATAAACACACACACTCAAAATTAACGATTATGAATTAGGAGTATATAACCTATATCAAATTCAAAATATCAAATTTAAATATATTTATTTTTTAAAATATTATATTTTAACTTAATATTTTTACACATAAACTGAACATCAGGATTTTCACACACATTTTATTAATTTGTATATAAATACAAAATAATCGAAATTTATAAAATATTTTATAAACTACAAATTTTCTGATTTCAACAATTTTAATTTAAAAATTAAAACGCCCAAAATTCAACAAACTCTTAACCTTTAGAGGTAAGTATATGTATGTGTATACATTGAATAAGAATATATGTGGGTATATATTGAATAAATATGTGTATGTGTATATAATTTAGAGTGAATATATGTGCGTGCGTATGTTTTATATTGTGTGCGTTAGTGTGTGTGTATAATTTAAATTGGGTGAATATGTATGTGTGTGTGTATGCTTTATATTGACTGAGTGTGTGTATGTGTATGTATAGATTCTATAGCAAGAGTATATCTTAGATTGGGTATATACATATGTTGGATTCCATATGTATAAATTGGGTTAGGTTAGGTGTGCATATTTACTTTTGATTGAGCGAGTTTGTATGTGTTTTTGGATTGTGTTGTGTTTATGATGGTTTTAAATTAGGTTGTGTGTGTGTGTTAGTATTCTTTAATTTAGGGAGTTTGTTTGAGTTTTTAAAATTAGGCTGTATGTGTGTGAGTTATTTTTAACTGAATATTATGTAGCTTTTTTTAATATATATTAGTCAATGTAAATTTTCAGATTTGTGAGTGTTTAAATTTTAGGCGCGTGTGTGATAATTGTGTTGCGTTTTAAATTAAGTGAGCAAATTTCAATCATCTGTGTGTAATTGCATATTGGTGTGGGTGTGTATGTATTCCTTTCTGAGTGTGCATACGTAGTTCTATATAGGTGTATGCGTGTAACAAGCTCTAATTCAATAGGAGTATGTGATTCTAAGTGTGTGTGTGATTAATTGTGGGTGTATACAAGTGTAAATGTCTGTTTTTGTGGGTCATCACCTGTGTGAGTTCATTGATTATTTGTGTGTGTTAGCTTAAACTTGGTAGTGTCCGTTTAGTATAGTGTATATATTTTATTTTTATATTTATAGCCATAAAAAGCTGTAAACGTAGAAAATGAAAATTGTTACATATTATTCAACCTTTAACAATTATGTGTGCAAATTAAGTACAGTTTAGCTAATTGCACAAAGCATCTAGTTTAATACTATGTGCTCAAGAGTTTATTTGTCAAAGCTATTTGTATTATTTTAATATTCTACACACACTAAAAGATAATCACTCGAGGAAAACACCCACTAAGATGCATTAACTCTTTATGTACACAAAGATGTATCAATACTATAGAATTACATATCAAATTACTACCCAAAACTAAAGTTTCACATACATTTAATTCAACTAAGCTTGAGTTAAAACAAGTACACACATTTTGTTAAACGATCATACTTAAAACATTAAATTAAGGTTACAAACAGATTTCAAAATCAATTTTAGGTGAATTCTATTCTATTATTTTTGGGAAAGTCAACACTACTTAGAAATTATTAAATTTAACAAATATTAAATCAACATTGAGTTATTTTTATTCAATTATTTTGGAAACGTGAATTCTCTTGGGGAACAATTATTCAAACAAGTAATGTGACTCACAATCTTCATACATTGTTATTTATATAATTTCCAATTAATATCTAGGTACACACACACATTTAATAGATCTTACATACACCTCAGTCTAAATACCTCACATAAACATAAATATATCAAACTACCTTCTTATTAGCTAACATATACCCAAATACCACATATATATGTATGAAAACACTTTAAAATGATATATCCAAATATCTTAAAATAGACCCGCACACATACACACATAGAGCTACCATACTTACACAGATATCTAACTAACTATATCACAGTTAAACACGCACAAAAATACCACACGCACAAACACATATACACCTAAATATGTCACACATTCTTATAAGGAAAACCTTAGTTTAAACAAAAAATACACACACCTACATTTTGAACACAGTATTTTACACACCCCACTCTAAATATACACACACAAATCACACACATTAATTCAAATACTATATATATATATATATAAACCCACTCCAAATTCTAGATATATATATATAAAAATACACACATATTACATTATATATTAGAAATGTCTAATGATAATTTCAAGCTACAAGGGGACACCTGGTTATTAGAAGGAAAAGAAAATGAAAAAGATATAATTACCTTAGACCAGGCAATATTAAAACATGCAGTTTCGATAGAAAATTGTAAAAATGTTAAGGTTTCTGTGAATACAAAAGTAAAGTATGTAAATATACAAAATTGTCAAAAGTGTGCTATTATCGTTGATTCAGTTATTTCCTCTATTGACATTATTAAATGTAATGATGTTAAATTACAAGTTGTTCAACGTGCAAATTCATACAGTATTGATATGTCTAAGAAAGTTACATTATATTTATCAAAAGAAAGTAAGGAATTTGAAATTACAACAAGCATGTCATCAGAGATGAATGTTTCATTCCCGTCTGAAGATGATGAAAATTGGATAGAAACAGCAATACCTGAACAATATCAACATAGACTAGTAAATGATAAGATTGTAACTCGTGTCTCTGATTTATATAACTTTTAGGTATATGTGTGTCAATAGATTATTTGAGTGAATATTATAATGAAAAAGGAAAAAAAAAATAATTTTGGGAAATTATTCGTTTTAGGAGATTTCTAAAAATTCTAATTATAAACACATTGTAATGTTTTAACGTCTCATTTTATTATACCCAAAAATATTCATTAGGTATATATATAAATAATATTAGTTTCTTTATTATTTTAATTTTTTATTTAAAAAAAGTATATATCTGAAACATCTTCTATATAAAGAAATGCATATATCTTGAATATATAATTTTTTTTCAAACGTTTAAGAAATATACAATATTACAACTTTCTATTTCTTCAAAAAATATAATCTTATTTATAGACTCCTGAAAAATAATAAAATAAGCTTAGATAACCCTTTCATATTCATTTTGCGAACATGATAAATTTAAAGTTACCATTAATAAACAAAAAATATTTTTAAAAACTAAGGTTTGTTAAATTTGAAGAAATGTACAAAATTAGTATTATTTATATAGATATGTAAAGTTATTTAATATATGCAAAGTTAAATATGTATATGAAAATTACTTTTTATATTCAAAATTAATCAAAATGTATAAATGTAACAAAATTATGTTAAATAAAGCCCAACAAATTAAATATGTGATTAGTCCAATCTAATTTATTTTAATTTTCTTTTTGAATCGGTAATGAAAAATTAAAGTTCTGATGCTTAAAAAAAAAAAAAAATTCAAACATAAAAATAGTTGGATGTTTGAATTGAAAAAGTTGAAAAGTCCATCTAAAATCAATACATATCCAATAGTTTTGCTGTGATAAGCTAAAAAAAATGTTTTTGTTAGTCAGAAGTGTTACATTTTCTGCAAATTTTCAAAATATCCAAGCTTGGATAAATGAAAAATTGTTGAAGATTATGCTTCTTTTTATCAAAAAAACAAATCATCCAGTTGAATATAAAGATCATGAACATGTCAAAAAAGGTGTCTTGCATAAAGAGGGAACTGGAAGTGTGACAAATTATAAATACGATATGTAATATATAAAGCTAAAAATTTGAACTCTTGTCATCTTCAAATCCTATACACAGTTATAAATGACTAGCTACGATAAATTTATTTGGACGCTAAGTAGTATATGGGTTTCCAGTGGTGTAATATATGGTGTGTCGATGTGTAGGGAGTAAATAACAAGTATTCACAAAATCCGAGTAAGTTGCGAGTTATCAAAAATGTTGAATTTCATACAATGTTAAAATGTAAAAATCCAGCGCAAAGTTGATAGATATAGTTTTGTTACTACATAGCAAAAGAAACGTCAATTTCAGCTTGTTCAGCAAGTTTTAGAATTTCACACATTTTAACAGCTTTGCGTGAAGCTTCTTCAAAATCGCTTGTGAACGTCATCCTAAGTCCACTGTTATCAAGTAGATCTTTGGCCATAGATTGGTTAGTACCCTCTAATCGTACAACAAGTGGCTTACTCAATCCAATCTCTTGTGAAGCATGAATAATGCCTAGTGCGATAATGTCACACCTCATAATACCTCCAAATATATTAATAAAAATAACTTTAACTTGTGGATCTTCTTGCAATATTCTAAAGGCCTCAATAACTTGCCGACTGTCAGCACCGCCACCAACATCAAGGAAATTGGCAGGTTCACCACCATTCATCTTTAGCATGTCTAAGGTAGCCATAGCTAATCCAGCTCCATTAACCATACAACCTATGTTACCGGATAAGCCAACGTAGTTCAAATCATGAGTATGTGCAGCAACTTCTCTAGGATCTTCTTGTGAAGTGTCCTTTAAACCAAAAATGTCCTTGTGGCGGAATTCGGCATTGTCATCAAAGTTTAATTTGGCGTCACATGCTAATAGACGTCCATCATTAGTTTCAACTAATGGGTTAATTTCAACTAGGGTACAATCCTTATCTATGAAGAAGTCATATAAGCCATTAACACAAGTCTTAGCCCTCTCCATTTGTGATTCTTGGAAACCCAACTTTTGGCAAAATTCTGTCAAGTCCTTTTCATTTATGCCCTTGTTTATATCTACAGGCATTTTTACTATGGCGTCTGGGTTACTTTCCGAAATGGCTTCAATACTTGTGCCACCAACGGAGGAGCCTATGAGAAGTGGTCCTCCAGATTCACGATCATTCATTACGGCTACATATTTTTCTCTTCGGATATAGAAGCGCTCAGTGATTAGGACGGTACCGCATTTCTTCCCCATTTCACCAGTTTGACGAGTCACTAAAGTACTTCCCAACATATTCTCGGTAGTAGATTTTACTTGAGTCAAAGAAGAACATACTTGTATACCACTAAGGTTTGGGTGTTCTTTGAAGTAACCTAGCCCACGCCCACCTGCTAGTACCTGAGCTTTAACTACGTGATCATCTGAATCAACTAGTGAATCGATTGCCTCCTTAGTTTCTTGTGAGTTCGTAACTGGGAAACCTTTAGGGACTGGGACATTATAGGCTTTGAGAAGTTCCATGGATTGGAATTCATGAAGGTGGAGACATCGATGTTGGATGGCAGCTGGAGTTAACCAACTTGAGATTGGTCTTAGTTTGTTGGTCCACATTTCAAGGAGTTTAATACTGAGAAATACAAAAATAGTAAGGTGTGTAAGTAAAAGGTTTCTTTCTCTAGCTTTTTTCTAAACAAAAAATAAATCTTTTTAAAATGATGTTAGGGAAAATGAAAAGTTTTCATTGGAATTGATTGTTTTTCTTCAAAATTCCCCCAAAATCGATATTTAAATAAAAAAAAGTTACTTCAACACTGCATTCGTAGTTTATGTAAAAAGATCTTTTAATTGTAATTAGAAGAAGTTATCGAATCCGAGGAAATATAATTTTTCTTATATAATATATGTTTCAATTAGTATGGCTTTTAGTATTCCATTGAAGAGTTTTGGCTTAGATTTTTGTGAAAATATTTAGTGTCGTTAAATATGGGAAAAACTTGTAGAAGTTTGTCTAGGGAGAAAAAGTAGATTAGTTTCAATAATATATGTAGGCTTACCCTTATCTAGGATTATGTGGATATTATTTTATTCTTGTTTTGTATACCTTTACCAAAATTTTTAGTATTTTGGTAAGAGATTGAAGGAGAAATGTAACTTTGTATAAAAATCTGCAATATCTGCGGTAGCTGTAAGATAATATAAACTGTCACTTTAAGTAGAATATCTAATTGTGTACCCTAAGATGTTTTCAATGCCAAACTGATATGCGCTAATATAACACACATATAAAATAAGAGGAGATTTTACAAAGATGCTAGAGTAATAACAAAAAGTGTTGATCACTTTTTTAGTAATGTGTAGGTATGTAAATTCTGGTGATTAGAGAATTTTAAATGTGTGTTAAAATATGTGTTGTGCTTAGTAAGTTAGCTTGATGCTTTAACTTCTATTATATGTATATGTTTGCTTGTAACATCTTTTTATCTTCTACAAGTTTTGTGTATACATGTGCGTATGTTTACATTCGTGTGTAAAACATGTACATGTTGAAGATTTAGCAAAAAAAAGGAATGCGTACATATTTATGTGTGTTGTTTGCTAATGTGTGACTGCTTATATTCAAAATCAATTTTACGCTTCACAGATTAAATTGTTATCAGGACAAATTTATATACAAGAATTGGTGGGTAAATGTCAGGGCTAATGATATTAACACATAACTATAATTATTAGTATTTTTTTAAACTATACATAAATTTGGTTAGCTTAGATATCGTATAGTATTTTCAAATAGTTAAGAATGCACACCATGTTAAACTGTTTCTAAGAGCGTGTGAAACTAACTAAAGAACTGTGTATATAAATTGCACAGGTAAATCATGCATAATGTGTACGACACTACTGTGTATATTAAACTTGCTTGCATATACAACCAAAAAGTGTGTCTAATTACATATATTTGTTCACAGATAATAAAAACTAGTAAGATTGACCTATAATGTGTGGAAAATATAATTCATATTTACCTAGTAGATTACAAACATATTATATTCACAGTTAGTGTGTATTATAATAAAATTCCAGTGTATAGTACTCAAGATTATAACAGACAATATTTTTTTGTTATCTAAAACGTCTTTTGTCATACACACACGTACACATATATGCGGTTCGATTAATATTTCAAAGTTATGTGAAGATATCTTATATACATAGTAACACAAACCTGCTACTCGAACTAAACATACTAATTCATATCAAAGCAATTCATATGGGCACATAATCGCACACACTGTTGGTAGAACTATGTTTAAAGTTATGTTAAGATATCTCATATAAATACTCACACATTTGTGTTATTCGAACTAATTACGCAAAGTTATATTTAAACATTTAATATATGCACATACAAACTATCCAAGCAAGCATAAATGCATATACACATAATCTAACTTACTCGTCTAGACTTCCTGAATTATTTTTTTATAGGTGTGTTTATTAAAAGTAAGGTAGCCCAAAATTTGTGCCAAGAATAATTAATATATTAGCAACAACATGCGCCTACATAAATATAAATATATATATATATATATATATATATATATATGTTTGTGTTTACATATCCTGATTTAAGTATATATACTATGACCGTATGTGTGTGTATGTGCTTGTACACTTGGGTTTTGGGTCTATGATTGAAGTTATGTATGTGAATGTGTATATGTAACTTAGTGTACGTGTGTGAATATAAGTATATGATTGTTAGTATCTGAATACAAATGCTTATTTATATATATACATGTATTGGGCTGTTTGAATAGTTTGCTAAGGCTGAATATTTGAGTTTTTAAAAAAAATAATTCAAAATATGTTGCTATATATTACAAATCATTGCACACACAAATCAATTTGCATTGCACATAATAAATTTATAATATAATTTGATATCACACACCTTTCAAGCAATATTTACACGTTATAACATACACACCATTCAAAAATATGTGAATTAAACCATAATCTTCATAGATTAGATATAAATCAAACTCAAATTACTACAAATAATTAAAATTATGATTATCTATTTAACATACAATTTTTTTTTGTAGTCTCTTACTAAAATTAATAAAAATGTCATTCATACACAAATAGTATGCTAATTTGAATTAAGTTTATATCTAAACTTCAATAACTTGAGTTGTAATAAGTCAAAAATGATATAATTTATAAATATAAGACCTAAATTTAACTAGTCTGAATTATTATTATATGTGCACAGACGTAAACACTGAATTTATAATGTGTATGAAATAATATAATTTGTTGTTATGTGTGTATGTATTTTATCAATAGATATATGTATATATACATATATATGTTTTATAATATGTGTGTATAGGAAAAAATATCAAATCATAAGAAAACTTCTAATATATGTGATAGTAAAGTATATGTTTCAATTTTAATCAAGTACAACTTTTGGTGTATTTTTGTTTGTTACTTTGTATGAATAACAACTTTTATATCCCAGGTGTATATGTGGTATAAATGAATGTGTAAATATGTGTGTTTTTGTGTTATATAAATCTATATGTAATTTTGGAATAAATCTATGTTTATTTGAGAAATAAATGTGTGTACTTTTGGATAAATGTGTGTGTACTTTTGGATAAATGTGTGTGTATTTTCTGTATAAATATGTGTATTTTCTCTACAATCGTACGTGTATTTCCTCAAAGTGTGTATGCATTTTCTTTATATATATATGTATATCTCTGTCTAAATGCGTACATTTGATGTATACATACATATATGTTTAATAAAGTCTAAACATTTTAAAATAATTTGGATATATTTTGTTCATTTTAAGTCTTTTGTGTGTGTGATTTTCGATGTTGTTTTAATTTTATTATGTGTATAAGTTGAGAGTGTTTATTTAGTCAATTTTTAGTGTATTAATCTGTGTGTGTGTATAAACCATTATGTATTTGGGTGTATTTTAGTAAGTCTAAAATATTGTGTAGAGGATTTTCGGTCAAATTATACACTATATTGTGTGTATACAAACTGTTGATGTAAAATCACTCAAATAATCAAATTATCATTTTTTTATCTTAGCAATTCATGATACATGCATATGTGTGTTTATGTGTGTATGCGTGTGTGTGTGTGTATGTGCTTATAATGATTATGTGCACGTGTTTGAGTGTGTGTGTATGTGTGTGAGTGTATGTATGTATGTGTGCTTGTTTGTTTGTGTGTGTTATCTATGTGTATGTGAATTTATATATTTAATTGTGTAGGTCTATGTGTGAAGCAAAACAAGGGCACATGTGATATTTTGAGAGTTTTAACGAGTACAAATAAGTTTGTGTAAAACATTAAAATATTTTCCAAGCTAAACATTAATTGCCAACTAAGTGTAATAGCATACATATACATACATACACATGAATATACAAGCAAACACACAGATGTATTATATACACACATATTATATACACACATATGTATATAATACATACACACACACACACACCCATACACACACATAAACATGTTCACACACATAAACATGTTCACACACACAACACACGCCTCATATAAATACTCAGCTAAGCACACACACCTACCTATATTGAGCAACATAGCTAGTTATATATATATATATACATATACATATTAATAAACTACACAAACTCAATACAAATTAATGCTTACAATCCTCCTATGAATATGCAAGTGCACACAAAATAAAAACATGAGTACACACACACAGAGACCCTCTTTATACCCATTCATATAAACACCAACACACTCAAATCACACATATAAAAGCACATACACACAATCCATACCTACCCAAAATTTACATATACATACATCTATACACTAACAACCATACAACTGAAATTTGTTTGTTTGAATTGGTATATAGCTTTATTTGGTCAATGCATCAACAAACGTATTATTACAACATCATTATATAGTTTAAATGCTCACACACATCTTTTTATTTGTAGCACAATGTGGGTAATATAGCCCTGATTTGTGTCCCTATCAAAAACATACACACATACTTTCCAATCTTACTTTATTTTGAAATTTACTTACTTTCTTTGGGGATGTTAAAGGACCTCCTATCATCTACACAAATTTGTACACACCCCCACACACTCACATACATACACATATACCTACCCCACACACACAAACACACACACACTCACAAAGCAGGTCATCGATATTGTTTATATCTAATTTTGGGCTTCACAACACCTAAAACTAACTAAACTACTTGAACTTACTATTGTGTATACTTATATACACACACATTTGATTTGAATCGTTTACAATACACATTCTAGGGGATTTATAAATTCAGATTTATCTTACACATACACTCAGGAGGACACCTATTAATTCTACCTCTTACACAGTCCAATTCAATTCAGAATTTACACACATCTTATCTTAACTTCATACACCCTTCTTCCCCCTACACCCTCCACACACACATATCACACTTTGTTTTTGTAATTTGCACCACCCATCAATTCACAATACATCCTTTCAACTTACACACATCATCTACAACATGTTTATATTCTTACTTATTACATTTTTGTGTGTACTTACACACAAGGTGTATTCATATGATTTTGAAATCAATGTAAATACACCTAATCCACCACTTAGTTTTTCAAAAAAATCAAGTCAGGATATAGAGGGTAGGGTTATGTCATTTTGTGATTTTGATGGGGATAGTTATGTTGATATAATATCACTAATTACACACACAAATAAGACGAGTACATTGATTGTAAATACATATTCACCAGATACTAAAGATTTTACACCTACTTACAATTACACACTACCAACTGATATGGATGTGTGTAATATAATAACATCTGATTTTGGTTTTAAGGGTTATATAGATATACTAGTTATAGCTAAATCAATTCACAAGCGATCAACCATCTACACACTACATCTCCTTACACAGGACCCACACACACACACACTTTCTTTATCATTTTCCTCTCTCCCTATAAATGATCTACACACCTCATCTGATTGGACTATATTTGGAGGAAATGATTCAAATTATCCATTTGGCTCAATCTCTAATATAGAGCCTCTATTATTAGATATTACACACAATGGTCGTATGGACATACTTTGCCAATCACCCCCTGACCCTGTGAGTAAACAGATTGAACGATTTGTTTGGATAAATGTGGGTGGAAATAAACATTTTGAATTAAAAAAATGGGGGGAATTGGATGATTACTTTGTTAAGGATAATAGCCCCACACACACAATTAGTACACCTCACTCCAGCGCCTTTATTGACCTCAATCATGATCTACGCCCCGATATTGTTTTGGTATGTGTATGTATGTACATGTGTGTGTGCCTGTGTGTGTGTGTGTGTGTGTGTGTGTGTGTGTGTGTGTGTGTGTGTGTGTCTGTGTGTGCGTGTGTGTGTGTGTGTGTGTGTGTGTGCGTGTGTGTGCGTGTATGTCTGTGTGTGCTTGGGAGTTTTAGCGGGGTTGGAGGGGGGGGGATAATTGAGTGTGTATGGGTAATTGAGTGTGTGTGGGTAATTGAGTGTATATGGGTAATTGAGTGTATATGGGTAATTGAGTGTATATGGGTAATTGAGTGTATATGGGTAATTGAGTGTGTATGTTTGAGTCATAGAGTGTGTATGTGTGAGGAGGCGTAAGCTTAGGATTTATGAATGATGGGGTCTATATAATGAAATTTAAGCTTAGTGGTGTGTGTGTGAGTTTGGGTTACATTAGTGTGTATGTGTAATAGGATAAGGGTTATGTATAGTATGATAAGTATCTGATTGTAGAGCTGAATCAATGTGTGTGCAAGATGGGTATAATAGGCTATTTAGAATCATATATGTGTGTATGTGATTCTATTTATGTGCATATTTTCCAAGTTAATATATACATTAATTTAATACATATTATAGTCATTGATATTTAAGGGGAGCTTTATGTGTGTATTTATTTTTGTGTGTAGATGGTTCAATCGAACACCACCAATTTCAACACATTGGAGGTTTGGTTAAGTACTCAAGTAAACAACGCAACAGAAATTCGTAAGTTTACATATACACATTTTTACACACATTTGACATTCATTTACACACACATTATGTTAGGATGTGTATATGCTATTTAGAATGCATATAATTTTTTGAGTAGAGTTATATCACTTTATACACACACACATATGGTTTTAAAATCCTTGAACACAATACATACAGACATACCTACCAAAGTTTGAAACATCACACACACACTATAAATACTGAATATATATATATATATAAGTGTTTGTGTATATATTTACAGCCAAATATAAATATGTTAAATACACGGGAGATTTTGAATTTCCAGAATTTCCAGTCAAAGCTGGGCAGCTTACTTTTGTTAACATAAATGATCAAGGTTAGTATACACACACAATATATAAACACAATATATACACACACAATATATAAACACAATATATACACACACAATATATAAACACAATATATACACACACAATATATAAACACAATATATACACACACAATATATAATCACAATATATACACACACAATATATAATCACAATATATACACACACAATATATAAACATAATATATACACACACAATATATAAACACAAAATATACACACAAAATATTTATAAACACTCACACACACAAAATACACTCACAAAGTAGATATACATACTTATCCACACAAACATATATATATATAGTTAATTATGGACACTTTTATAACTATATACATACACATTTTGATGTGTGTGTAAATTTAGGTATGTTTGATATTATCTATCCAATAGATGAGAAAAATGGAGCAGCTATCAAATATCATGGTCAGTTTAAATTGAGTTTACACACAAACTTACATTAGCACACTTGTTCACACATACACATAATTATCAATACACATACAAATAACAAACGTAAACACACCTATATATATATAAACACACCCTCATTAAATACAATCAAAAATACTTGAGGCATACACACACATATATATATATATTTTATAATCTAAACAAGCATTGGCAAATCTACAGGTTATTAGTTTATCAACATACACACACACTTACCCATATCTACACATCCTTATCAACACTTATACACACACACAATATAGCTCATATCACTACACACACACTTATCAATATACACACACACATTTGACAGAAATGGAAGTCATTCAAAGCGATTTGGATTCAAATTTTTCTCGCACAAAAATTGATCTCACACCATATAATTTTACGTACAAAGATGCAGTGACAAGTAAATTAATTTTCACACACACACACAGACACACTATACACATACACACCTATTCAAATAATACACATACATACCTTATTGACACACACACAAACATAATATCACAAATATACACTATAACTGGTTGTTTTAGTTTATCAAGCGGATAGACCCTTATTGAATGACCCAAATTATCTCCCAACCATCCGGGTAAGCCATCCACACACACACACACACACACACACACACACACACACACACACACACA
>JADHZB010001855.1:0-24600 GCA_015657535.1 Nephromyces sp. MM_2019
TATATATATATATATATAGTATATGTATGTGTGTGCACATGTATTTACATCATAATGTGTAGGTACTTAAAATTTGTGTTTAAAATTACGATCAATTATTTGTGTGTAGTTTGATAAGCCCAAACGTACAGACGACCCGGAGTTAATAAAATTGTGGAATACAAGTACAGGATTTTTCCCTGAAAATGTTGACTTCTTATATAAGGTTAAAAATGTGTGTAAATGTGTGTAAATATATTCAAATGTGTGTAAATGTTGGTAAAATCTGTGTTAAAGTGCATGTAAAGTGTGCATATAACGCGTATAAAAATTGTGTAAACTCTTTATAATCTGTGTAAATTGCGCAAATGTGTGCAAATGTGTAAATAATCAATATAAGCTGTGTGTAAATTTGTGAGTTATCTAAAGGTGTTTATTAGATTATAAATGTTTGGCCGTATAATGTTTAAAACATATTTATTTTGACAATTTTCAGTTAAATATATTTGAAAATTTGGACGTCTTTCCACTCATACGGTCTAGAGATGTCTATGTAAAAGGTATATACACACGTGTGTATTTGTATATAAACATGTGTGTATGTGTGTGTGTTTGTAAACGTATGTATTTATGTGTGCTTTAAAATATATGTCTATGTAAATATACTCGTACATGTATGTGCAAGTGTGTATGTGTATACATGTATATTGGTATGTGAACAAATATATGCCAAATTATGTACATGTATATATATTAGGTTGGGTGTGTGTGTATTTATGGTGTGTAAGTGATATATATGTGTATTATTTTGGGTATTATATTTTGTATAATATTTGTATATAGATAGATTTTAGGACACTCAGACTCGCACAGCTATATGTTGTTATAAATTTACACAATTTTTTAATTTCCTCTTACTATATACTTTTTTAAAATTCACACACTTGTATTAACTACAGATAAAGTTGCTTATATCACACCACAATGTCTAACAGCCATAGTGATTTCACGTTTCAGGTGTGTGTATATGTTTAACTATATATGTGTGTGTATGCGTGTGTAGGTATGTATTTAGGTGAATGTATTCTAATGTGTGTAAATGTGTTTGTATGTGAATATTTGTGTATGTGCACATGTCTATAAATGTATGTGTAAACTTTAAGACAAATTCGAATTAAATAAATTTACACACCTAAACAATTTCTCGATTTAATAAGTCAATTCACACACACTACTTATTATTATAACTTAGAAAAATCATGGAAAAGTCATATAGTTTATACGAAGAGAGGGTAACCAAATTTGAGGTAATAACCTTATCTATATTATATTTAAATTTAATCATTGAGCTTTATTTTATGTATATAACCTCACACACAATATGTGTGTATGAAATTCACCTCACTTTCAGAACACACACACATAGTCATTACACATTCCAAAAATTTATTCATTAAATCATTTATTTGTGCTCAAATTTTTCAGCACACACAACCCTTCATAAACGCACACACACACACTCATTTTATATACAGACACATACATACTTACTTGATTCACACACATCTATTTATATATTTTTAATTTTATACATTATTCCCAATTAATTAGGAATTGTTATTGAATGACCCTCGTTTACAACGAATTTTAGATATTATTTCAAACATACGAACTTTGGGTAAAATTTGAGTATTCTTACACACACAACTTTAAATACACTTAGATCTAACTGCATTTGATACACACATAGACACATACAAGCTTAGGTCAAATACAAATATATGGACCTCTTATAATTAAGCATACAAAAATCAAACCACAATTAGAAATGCACACACACATCATACTTGAATATACACACACACACTTCTTAACATCTGTAGATACACATACACATTATATATTTTTCATAGGGATTGATGTTAACAAATTTGATAACATTTCGGACGAATTCAAATTAGACTTATCGCAAGTTTCGAAAGTAAAAATTAAATAAAAATAATTTATTTTTTTTTACACACACACACAAAACACTCTTAGAATTCTCATGGACACATATACACCATATTCTTTACTATTATACTATATACACATATAATGAATCTTTATTTTACTGTTTTTTTCTACACACACCTGTTTATAATACATACACACTTCTTTTCAAGATTTGGAAGACTTCATTTCCACCATGTATGCAACGCTTACTCACACAATTAAAGTAAGATACATATGTCTAATATGTTTATTTTTACGCACACATTTGTAATCATCTACCTACTAGAAAAGAGCATCATCTAAAACATTGGGGAAGGCAACAATTTTGGTTATTCTTAAAGGTAGTACACACGTTTGTTTTTGATGATTTTTCAAATACTCTGAAATTGTGTATATAATTACTCCCAAATATACAATATAATCTATCTATGTGTATAATTTATATATATATATATATATATAAATATTGTGTGTGTGTCAATATATATATATATATGTGTGTATTGATAAATATATTTATGTGCTTAAAGGGGTCTGGAATGACTATGGAAGATTCTCTACAATTTAATCGTTCTATATGGACCGACTCGTCTACTTTTGACAAAGAGTAAATCAATTTTATATATTAAAAATTATGCGTGTGTGCATGTGTGTGCTTTCGATTGTATATAATTCGATATGTACATATCTCTCTTTATTCCATTTGTTTCTATGATATATTTTATATTTTTATATATTTAATTTTGTGTGCTATTTCCTTAAATTTTTTATCTTAATAATTTGATGTGTAAACTTTATACAATTTGAATAATTGTGTGTATGTGTGTATTAATTAAACTCCCCAATCATTTTCAATTTTAAATTATAATTAGGCTTCGTTATAATGTACGCCATTTATATGGCCAGGAGGGTAAGCGAGTAAGCAAACCTCCTTATAATTGTGGGAAAATAATTGGTGGCGGTATACCTGTAAGTTATATTTAATTAATGAATTTTTCTTAACCTTAAACACACACTTTAAATTCTAATTTTAAAGTCATACATCCCCTTGATTTTATTATAACATACACACACTTCTAAATGTGTAGAATCCTGGTAGCGGTGAATTTCACGGTTGTCCTTTCAAAACAATGGATTTTCAAGCACTTAAGAAAATGTTATTAGATTTTGGTGTAAAAGGTAAATATTTGTATCTGCTTGTATTTATATAAAATCAAATGTGTATGAGTATGTGCGTTTTTTTATGTGTGTATATACATGTATGTGTATATGCCTTTGTCTACGTTTGTTTGCCTGAATGCATGTGTCGGTATCTGTTTATGTGAGCATATATATACACATACATATTAATATAGAAAAATCATTTGGTCCAATTGAACAATTGGTATCAACACATCAATATCAACTCGCTTGTGTTAAAGTCTTTATAGACAAGCACCCTGAATCTCAAGGTAAATTTATACTTCATAAACACATACCACAAATTAATTCGAAAAAGATAAATACAAGTTGTTTATTGACACACATAGTGAAATTATGATACCAAATTGAGCCTCATTTCACATAAACTGATATACACACTCCTGAAATACCCACCATAAATTATATATACAGCTCGAGAATTATATTAATAATCAACTTTATTTTTTTATAGGAGAAGGTGTTGGTAATCACCCTAATGCGTTCTACTTTGAAAGTCGAAAGTAATGTTAAAATATTTTATAAATATTTATGAAATCTTCAAATTTTTAATTTTATTTTCACAGATTTATATCGGCAACTAACACACAAAAAGTGGAGAAGAATTAGGAAGATTTTATACAAATTTTGTATTAAATTGATTCAATTTTTTCTATTTGTTTTAACTTATGATTACACACATGAAAATACCCATAATTAAAAATACTAGAAATAAAAATTATACATCGTTCAATTCTTCACTAGAAAAATTTTCTTATCACAATTCAACCTAAATTATACTTATTCTAGAATTTTTGGGGTTGAACCTCAATCTAAATTCAATTAAAACTATACTCTAAATTTAAATAACATTTAATTTCATATTAATGTGGTATATCTATTATGCTTAATTCTATTTAGATTCTATGTACAATATTTAACTATGACACTTTGTATACAAAATTTCATAACTTAACTCAAAATGTATACATATTTATTCAAGATAGATTTAATACACATTACTTAATTCAAGCTTATTCTAAATTTAAGTTGCACATACAACAAGTGACTCAAATGAGATTTTATATATGTATTATAAATAATACACATTTTTGCTAGAAAAAAGAAATAATTTCAGAAGTATGTTAAAATTTGATAAACATTTAAATGTATATTCGAAATTTTTGATCACGACAACTCAAAATTTTGATGTATATATAACTCAATATAAATATATTTATTATAAGTAAATATGATTAAATAATGGGGGAGACAATGAGTACCCCTGAAGTGGCGGCTCCACCCAGCCCCCAAAGAGGTAAAAAATTTATTTAGTGACTTTTGAGAGAAGTGGTGGTGTGTTTTAAGTACTGCGTGAGCGTCTTGTAGCTGACTAAGATTGCTTTTAGCTTTGTGTTGTGTGTGTGGTTTAAATTTTATACTGGGTGCAGGATGAATATTACAAGCAATGAATAGTTCATAGGCTCTAGAGCTGAATTATTTTTTACATTATAATGTTTCATTTGCTTATCTTAGTTTAAATTTTTAGTACAACATGTAAGTTTTAAGCTTTATTGTACAATAAGATTTTCGAAACTTTAAAGTGCAAAAGGTGGTATACTCTATACCCACTATATGTAACATACTTAGCTTCCAAATCTCAAATAACGATAAATTGTTTAATTTGTAAGCATTTGAAACTCCTAGTATGTCCATGGAATTTTAAATTTTATTGGTACATAATTTAAGTTAATAAAGTGGCAGGATAGTCCAGTTAATTTTGTATTTCTAAACTTAAATAATCGTGCTTGGAATTTTTTAGATCATAAAAAAGGCACAGCTCCCCCAACCGCTCACAAATCACAAAGTATAAAACTATATATAACCATTGCAAATTTTTAACTAATAATTTTCATTCGTATGAAACTTTGGAATATAAATTTAAGACTAGTATTAATAGAAAATATTTATATAATCAGTAGAAAATGCCTATCTGTTTATGAAACTCTTCAGGTCCTGGTATGAATGAAAACAGTGAGAAAAGTGTGAAAAAGGACGATAAACCACAAGTAATGTCTCTTTCATAATTTTCATAACTAAAATTAATAAAATTATTGCTAATATGTTTCAGGAAACTCAGAAAGCTAAGTTGGGTGATGGTAAATCGACTTCAAATGCACAAACAAGTCAAACAGATAAGGATTCGAAAGCTGCGAACTCAACATCAAAGATGGGCGTGACAAACGAAAAAAATGAAACTAGTAAAACAAGTCAAAATATGCAACAGAATCATAAAGGTGAAGAAGTAGAGCATACTCGTAAAAAAAGTGAAAAGAAAGAAAGTATGGATGGTAATAAACCAAATCCAGAACAACTAGAAATGGGTGATACAAATAAGGCAAAACAAAATGAAACATCTAATACATCAAGTTTGCAAGGAGAGAAACATAAAAAGGCAGATGATAAGAAAGAAAGCCCAGAAAATAATAAATCAGCCAAAATTGAGAAAATGGATCAAAACAATGAAGCATCAGAAACATCTAATTCACAAGCAAATACACAACTAAAAATGGAAAAGGTGAGGGAGAGCAGTGGGCCATCCAAAAATTCCATTACAGATACGCATACGCAAGCAAAAATGGACAAGGCCAAATATACTAGTGAGCCTTCAAAAACACCTGAATCAATTGCACCATCGAAAATGGATAAGATGAACGAGGGTAGTGAGCCCTCTATAAAATCTAGCACAGATACGCATACCCAAGCAAAAATGGACAAGGCAAAGGATACTAGTGAGCCTTCAAAAACACCTGAATCAAATGCATCATCGAAAATGGATAAGATGAAAGAAGGTAGTGAGCCCTCTAAAAAATCTAGCACAGATACACATACGCAAGCAAAAATGGACAAGGTTACTAGTGAGCCTTTAAAAACACCTGAATCAATTGCACCATCGAAAATGGATAAGATGAAAGAGGGTAGTGAGCCCTCTATAAATTCTAGTACAGATACACATACGCAAGCAAAAACGGACAAGGCAAARGATACTAGTGAGCCTTCAAAAACACCTGAATCAAATGCACCATCGAAAATGGATAAGATGAAAGAGGGTAGTGAGCCCTCTAAAAAATCTAATACAGATACACATACGCAAGCAAAAACGGACAAGGCAAAAGATACTAGTGAGCCTTTAAAAACACCTGAATCAAATGCACCATCGAAAATGGATAAGATGAAGGAGAGGAGTGGATCATCTAAAAATTCTAGTACAGATACTCACACACAAACGAAAGTGGACAAGGCAAAGGATACTAGTGAGCCTGCAAAGACACCTGAATCAAATGCACCATCGAAAATGGATAAGATGAAAGATGGTAGTGAGCCATCAAAAACATGTAGCTCACATACACACACTGATAAGAAGTTCAATGGAAAAGATACAGGTGCAGAGGCTAAAAAGGCTAGCTCAAAACATCAAGAAATGAGTGAAGCAAATAAAACAAAATCAAATAACAAAGCATCGAAAGCATCTAATCTAGAAACGCACATCGATGAATTAGATAAAAACAAGACTCTAGAAGATAGTAAATTTTCAGCAGACAAGACAAATCAAAGCGCACAAGCAAAATATAAAGATGAATCAACAGCGAAATCCTCAGATAAAGATGAAGATACAAATGCTAACAATTTTAATCAAAAGACAAAGCAGACCAAAGCAAATAAAGCAAACAATAAAGCTGAAAAGACTTACAGAGACCAAACGAAGCCAAATAAAACGATTATGAAAAATAAGGATAACCATAGTAATAAAACTACATACACTGGAGATACTAAAAAAAAAAGAAGTAAGAGTCCTATTTGTATGCGTAAAATATGTGTTTTTGCTTAATTAGGGTGAGTCGAGTAAAATTATTTCATTTTCTCGTATCTTTAGACTTGTTTTACATATATTGAAACTAAATTTAAACTAGCCTTCATGGTTTGTTCCCCAACTTAATACAAAATAACAAATGTAACTTTAGCTAGAAATTTTCATGATTAAATTTTGTTTATAACAGTGGACCAAACAACACAAGGGAATGAAAAACACTCAGAAAACAGTTCCTTGGATCAAGTTAAAAAGGAAATCAAAGAAAATGAAACGACAACTGCCCAAGAAAGGTACTCAAGCAGGAGCACTGCAATTTCATCAAATGAACCCAACCAAGAAGCAACCAACGCATCTGCCAAAGTGATTGAAAAAGAATTAAAAACCAGTAAATCAGAAGAACAAGGCACAAATGATCATAGTTTTGGTAGTTTCTTAAACTTTGAAGCCTTTACAAATCTCTTTAACTTTTCAGACGCAAATATATCACTATCAAATAAAATTCATGTGCCAGAAGTTTCAGTTGATAAAATAGCTGAAACATCATATAAAAGTTTCAAAACAATGTTAGAAATTACTGGTATTAATGAAATGTTTCACACACCAGATGAAGATGATGAAATTATTCCTTCAACATTATTTCAAGAACAAGGCGAAGAAAAGATTAAATCTTAATTTTTGCATGATTTTGATATTTAAATCACTTGTAACTCTTTGACATCATGAAATATATACTCAATCATAGCTAAGTTATTTTGTTCATAAGGAACATGTCTTAAAATGCTACATATATTTTAGCATTTCATATGCAACACCCATATTATAGATCCTAGAACCCTTTTTCTAATTAATATAATCTACTTTTAGCCTTAATATAGTAGTTATAGTTTTAAAATTTGATATAAACATTTCATTATTTCCTTGATTTTTTCAATAATTAGAAATTATAAACAAAGAGCTATATAAGTTCATATTTACATGTGGTGCAAAGTGTACATTGTGGCATAATTTAAAGTAATGCACAGTGCCTAGATACAAATTGTTCAGTAACATGCAGCACACACAGTACCCACTATACAAGCCACCCACACTCCAAAAAGCACACAATATAAATGACAACTAATGCTTAAAGCAATTTCTACTAGAAGCTCGAATTATTTCATGTTTCTCTAATGTAACTACACTATAAAACATTTTCTGAGTAAGTATAAAATTGACTTAGTGCTATTATAAGAAAATATGCTTGATGAAAACATAGCTTTACTTTCAAATCGTACATCTTACAAATTTAATAGCTGTTTGGGAATACCTTATTTTAATAATAACACTTAAGTAATCTAACTGATATATAAGCAGATCCATATATAAATGTTAGGAAATGGTGATCCAAAAATCAATTCTTAATATAACTTTTATTATTGTTCTGGTTAAAATTTTCTTATGGAATCTCTATAGAGCTGCAAATTGCATACCTCCTATGGTAAAACCTAACAATAAAGTGATCATACTATTTTATGAGATCTCATCAAGGTCGACACAAGACCCTATACGAAAGAGTCTCATTCGTATGTTATTCGAAACGAAAAGGAGGACTTGTACGTTTTCGAATTCGCACATGTACCATTAGAAGTGACGGGTTAATTTATGATGAAAACACTACTCTATTTAAGTTAATTTCAATGTTTATATTCCCAGGAGATGACTTCAAAGCTTTTATCATTGGAAACAAGCTATTGAAAGTATTCTAGTTTATCATCCCGAATAATTAAGTTGTGTAATGTCTAGGAATCTAGGTCAAAATTGAATCTACGGATTTGGATTGGTAAGTATTAAAGCTTGAGTGTCTCATTTTAACTGAAACAAGACCAAAAGGTACCAAAATTTGCTGCAATACATACCAAATGGACTAAAGTACGATCCAGTTTTGGAGGCCGAAAGATTATCAGGTTAGCAAAGTATTTCTAAACTATAAATTTCAATATCGACATTTTTATTTAGGAGATGAAACCGGATCAGTATGGTTAGGAATAATTATTCTATATTTCTAAATAAGTGAGAAGAGTTTACAGGAGTGTCAAAGTTATTATACCAAAATTCTTTCTTCCTCAAAATACAGTAGCCCAATCAACTTCTTCACCTTTAGAAAATAGTAAGAAATCAAAATCAAATTAAGCTTCGAATCTAGACCTTGCAATAAATATTAGAAAAAATGAATGCTGTGCGATCCAACAATATTAATAAAAACTATGATTATGAAAAATCTAATAATCTCCAGAAAGAAAATATAAAAAGTGATGATATATCAAGGGTGACTAAGAGATCTCCCAAAAGTTTTTGGAAACGATTGAGCACATCTATAACAGCTCCACATCACAAAGGTACTACTGAAAAAAAACATAGTTAAAAGGGTTTATTTCTTGTTATATATTAATCACAGAGTTGAAATTTGAACCCAGAAAAAAGCATGTCATGCTTGGAAAAGAGATTTACCCAGAACCTACTTTTGATAATTGATTTGAGTGGAAAGATAATTTAAAACTTGTTTAGATTTGACTTCACTTGATTTATCTGAATTAAATGTAGTGATAGTAAACTAATTGTAGCTAATTTACTTTGAAAGTAATTAATTCAAAGTTTATTTCCCCCTTGAAAATTTGTTAAAATTTGAACATGTACTTACACAAACTGAGATAAAAATACAAGATTATTCTAGTTCAATCAGTTTATTAAAAATGATGAAAATTATGATTTGTTTATTTGTTTTATTATCTGGCTTTTATTTAAAAAGCACCTTATCCGATAGTAAGCTTAAAAAAGTTGGAGTGATTTTTCAATATAAAAGTAAATCTTTGTTTAAAAGCTTTAAAATGTCACAAGGTTCAGGTACTGGAGAACAAGATAAAGGAGATGGAAAATAAGCTTTATTCTATAGATCCTAGAGAAATAGTATTTATCATAGCAGCTTTCTATAATCAAAACTGTAATTAATTACAGAGATTCAGGGAAAAAACAAAAAATTCTGGGGATTACTCATCGAATAATTATAGGCAAGATCCTATATTCGAGGTGAGCTGACGATTATTCTGTGAGCTATTACATAGCAACTCGGATGAATATAGGTTATGGATAGAGGATTCCCAACACCACGGAAAAAAGTGGGATATCATACACATCTAGGGTATATAAGTACCGTTTTCTATTAATAAGTAATGTAAAAGTTGTCAAAAGAATAATAGGTAGTTATAGGCAAGCGTGTCCTAAAGGTTGTAAGTCAAAGCATCATCATAGACGCTAATTTCTCTATTGTGTGAATTTGTAATAGACTTAAAACTTAAAACAAATATTGTTACAAATATAAGGTATCATTACTTCATTAAAACACTTTGGAATCACCAAATTTTATGTTTGGATATATTATTCTGAATATTCTTATGCTTATTAGTATATTAGGGTGCGTTAGAATGTATTAATTTTTATGCTATTTCAACACTGAATGAGTAAATCTTTCTCCAACGTTTCCCAGTTAGGTAAAAGACTGGAAAATCTTGTGAGTCTTGGTTATTTCTTTTTAATGCTATACCATTCATAACGTTGTTATTATCTCTAGCAATATCGGGTAACTGTAGAAAAATATAAAATGCCCAAAAGATATATGTATTAATGAGAGAGTAGAATTATAATCTTACCGGATCCTTGAAATAAGTAAGAGAAATCACATTTTTACAAATACCAGTATCTGGATCGATTTCAAAAATACTCAATGAGTAGAATTGGTTAGCATAAATCGATTTTCTAATTGGGTCATATTCCAATTCATTAAGCCTAGCTAAACTTTGTCCATCATACGTTATCTTTACCGTTCCTAATGTTGGTAAATTCATTAATTTATAGTCTGAAATATTTAGCTGTCCATTTGTTTTATCTTGGGTGTAATTATCTAATTTCATTTGCAAATATTTTGCATCAAATTCTATAAGATCATCTGTACCAGTTGTTGCCCAAAGCCTCAAATCATCTGAGAAAACAAGATCTTCAAATTGACTAGAAGCTAAAACATCATTATCAAAATTGGAAACAAGTCCCCATCCAATAATATCAATTTTAAAGGTCATAATTGGTATTAGACTTGGATAATCATAAATAATTAAGATCTTATTCATCCAAGTTAATTGTGCTATAAATAATTTCAATCCCAATTTTGTATTTATGTTATTTTTTTCCTCTGTTATCCTTCTCTTAGATGTCGCTCTTCCTGTATAATTTACTTGATGATCATTCAAATTATTTATATCATTTTCCATTCGTGTTGCTTTTCTTTTTGTTGCCTTTTCAATTTTTGTTTTATTTACTTGATTATTTTCTATTTCCCCTTGCTCATACTTTACTTCACCAATATGGTGATTATCTGTTGAATTATCATTATTAGGATCATTGATTTCCCCTTGTTCATGCTTTACTTTACCAATATATTGATTATCTGTTTCATTGTTATGATTATTGATTTCCCCCTGTTCATACTTTACTTCACCGATATTTTGGCTATCTATTGACTGACTATTATTTTTATCATTAGTGATTTCCCCCTGTTCATAATTCGTCCCTGTATCCAAATGTGTGTTGTAGATGTAAATAAATGTAGCGCCTTCACCAAATAGTGAATCAGGCATACGTGTGTATCTCAATGTCTCACCTGTTTTTAGGTTAAACTCTCTTATATATGATCCTGGGTTAAGACCTGTTGACTCTATGATCGTGTCTTCACCACTAAACATGAAACCTTGAGTAAATGGATATTCGTTAGGGTCATGATTATAATTACTATAAAATTGATTATGAGGTTTATTTAAGAGTGAATCCCAAGCAAGTTGTCTCTGTTTAGATAAATATGGTGTTTCAAGATCAACATCTGGGCAATTACTATCTCTTAGTTGAGATAATATTGGATCACCCGATTCACATACAATCTCTTGGCTAGGAAGGTGTTTATGTGTGTATTCCTTGTTTGTATCAAGTTTAAAATGGTAGATAGATGGCTTTGTTTTCTTTTCTTCATATTGTTTTTTACTGATCTGTGCTTGCGGCTCTGCTGAATTCCTTACAATCAAATTGTTTTCATTCATTCTTAAGTTGTAATATAAATATGAACCTAATATGATTAGGAGACATGTTGATAAAAAATAATAATTCATACTTATCCCCAAAAATTAGTTATTATGAATCATGGTTTATATTTGTCTATTCAATTCAAGTAATATAGATATATATGATCGAGCTTTCTTCGATCATAAACAAGCAATGAGTATCCTTTCAATAAGTTATATTATTACATATACATTATATATACATAAATTAAAATGATTGGTTATATCTATACTTAAATTATTTGCCACGCTTACAAATTTTTTCTGAAGAAGTGTGTATATTATATATACATAGTAACAGTTTACACTTATGTATACATAATAATAGGTTATACATATATATATATAATAGTAGGTCATGCATATAGATATATACAAATATAGTTATGGTTCAAATATATATATATTTATATAATCATAGGTCTTGTATAAAATTTATGTGTTTACTGTATACACACAGAAATGTTATATGCTAGATAATATGAAATAAGTGATATAGGGTATTCAAGTTTATAGGATGATAAATTTTTTAGAAAGATTTTTAATATTTTATTTTTTAAATTTTAACAATTTCAAAAATATTATACATTTATATAGGGTAAGTATGTGTGTATTTATTCATGTGGAGAATGAGACATAACCCCTGTATTTATATAATTGAATTTTATAGTACATCCAAGTGTGTGTAAATTTTTTAATTAACCTTTTATAACTCTATATATATACTCTCAAATTGTTTCATAATTATAATAACTTCAATTCAAATTGATTCTTATAATATATATATATATTCGATGCGATAATTTAGCTTTTGTAATTTAAAAAAAAATAATTTATATGTACATATCTATTAAAAAAATAAATAATTTACACTCACATTTATAATAATCATTGTTTACACACACATCTAATATCGTTACAACGTTTTTATACTACAATCATACCATCCTTATTTGTAGGTGTTTTGAATTCATTATAAATTGAAGACTCAGAAAAATTATCAGAATAAGAATGTGGTAATATAGAATTCATTGATTCTTTAGATGTGTGAACCTGATATATTATTTACACACAAAAATATATTTAAATGTTCATTTATTTATACACACACAACTATTATTACACATAAACGCGACCTATTACTACATAGATACACACATACAACCTATTATTACACAGATCGATAACCCATATTCCATACAACATCCTATCCAGCCCCCACATCCACATACACACACATACATACATACACACATAAATACATACACACACACATACATACACACATACATACACACATACATAAACATATACATACATACATACACACATACATACATACATACACGCATACACACACACCGATTTATTGATTTTGATAGGCCCAGAGTATGTTTGTTCGGCTGTGAGCTGATTGTGTGAACATAATAAGAGTATATTATAAAATACTTTGACAGCTGTGTGATGATTAACTTTTCCTGGAGGGACAAGTGTATGGAAATACACACACCCTTCATTTAAATTTTCATCAATTAAGTGTTCAAATAGCCTACACACACACACACATACATAAAGTAATTTTAGGGGGGAAATTTCATATAAATTTTCTTACCGTTTTGTTTTCCAAGCCGCTATGTCATAATCTTCAGATATTTGTGACTGTGTGCACACAAACTCTTCTGGGAGATCTATTTTAATAGTGTGTGTGTAGGATGTGTATAGAGTGTGTGTAGGATATGTGTAGGATGTGAAGAGTGTGTGTAGGATATGTGTAGAGTGTGTGTAGGATGTGTATAGTGTGTGTAGGATGTGTAGAGTGTGTGTAGGATATGTGTAGAGTGTGTGTAGGATATGTGTATAGTATGTGTATAGTGTGTGTAGGATGTGTATAGTGTGTGTAGGATGTGTATAGTGTGTGTAGGATGTGTATAGAGTGTGTAGGATATGTGTATAGTGTGTGTAGGATGTGTAGAGTGTGTGTAGGATGTGTATAGTGGGTGTAGGATATGTGTAGAGTGTGTGTAGGATGTGCATAGTGAGTGTAGGATATGTGTAGAGTGTGTGTAGGATATGTGTAGAGTGTGTGTAGAATATGATAAGTATACGTAGGGTGTGTGTAGAATATGATAAGTATATGTAGGGTGTGTGGTCTATGTCTAGAATGTGTGAAGGATGTAAATTGTGTGTGTGATGTGTGGGAAAAGGAAATTTGGAATGTGTAACTCATTGTGTGTACATACATAATTTTAACGAAGCTAACCCATAGAACTCATTGGATTCAATACAGTGTGTGTATCAAATGTACGATTTGTTAGGAATTTTGTTTGGTTAAGATCAGTTGAAGAAAAATGTGTGTAGTTTCCATCAGACAAACGATTGAGTGCATCTTCTGACCCTCTACTTAAACCACTTCTGGGTGTACTCTCTCTGAAGTGTGTGCGTAATTTCTGATGAAAGAAAGTGTGTGTAACAAAAATTAACAAATAATAATAATATATATATATATATATGTATATGTAGTAAAAAATATGGATTATTATACAAATAGTAATATTCAATACACACACATATATATACATAGGTGTTGTAAAAATCGTTGTAATGTCATACACACATGTTATAAAATAAATATTGTATGTTACACAGTGAAGTATATATATATATATATATATATATAGATATGTAATCAAATATATATATGAATGAGTTACACATAGAAATTATATTTATAAGGTATGTGTGTATGTGTGTGTTACCTTTGCTGGGGTAAAGGCAAATGCGTGTGGGATATCCTCATAAATATTTCTGAGCATTTCAATACAATCAAACTCAGTAGCCCTCTTATCAATCAATTCAGAATCTATAGGATATTGTGTGTATGTGTAAAAACATGTATAATTATTCAGTATGTGTGTAGATCAAATATAAGTAAATTCAGTGTGTCTGTGTGTGTGTATAAATAAATTCAGTGTGTCTGTGTGTGTGTATAAATAAATTCGGTGTGTCTGTGTGTGTGTATAAATAAATTCAGTGTGTCTGTGTGTGTGTATAAATAAATTCAGTGTGTCTGTGTGTGTGTATAAATAAATTCGGTGTGTCTGTGTGTGTGTATAAATAAATTCAGTGTGTCTGTGTGTGTGTATAAATAAATTCAGTGTGTCTGTGTGTGTGTATAAATACATTCAGTGTGTCTGTGTGTGTGTATAAATACATTCAGTGTGTGTGTGTATCAAAATAAATAAACTTAGTGTGTGTGTGTATCAAAATAAATAAACTTAGTGTGTGTGTGTATCAAAATAAATAAACTTAGTGTGTGTGTGGATCAAAATAAATAAATTTAGTATGTGTGTGTATCAAAATAAATAAATTTAGTGTGTGTGTGTGTGTATAGCAAATCAAATAGATCTAATGCTTTTGTAAGTACATCAAGTTAAATAAGTCCAGTGCGTGTGTGTGTGTGTATACATCAGCATAAATCAATTTTCAGTGTGTATGTACATTAAAATAAATCAATTGTGTGTATATTGAATACTTACCAAATTGACTCTTTAGAGAAGATGATCTACGTAGTGCTAATGAGTTAGTATAGCTATAATTTGACTCACCAAATGACCTCTTGTGTGTATTTGTGTGTGTGTGTGTATGGCTCAAATCTAACCCTATATAATCAGTATCATATGGCCCCTCATATAAATCAAGTGTTAAATTTGATTTTGATTTTTTTATTTCTTTATTATTATTTAAATGTTTCTTATTAGTAAGTTGACTGGAGTCACCTATTACCTATACAAAACGCACACACACACACATACACATGTTTATATAATCTATTGGTTGTGTGCACATTTAAAAAGTTGATGGTGATGGATATATCGTAAATAGTAAAAATATTCATGTGTACCTAATATGATTTTTGTCTTAAAAATGTGTGTGTGTGTGTGTGTGTATGTATGTATATATATGTGTGTGTATACTCACAGGAGCATTCCTTAAGCATTCTAAATCATTCATTCTTGGGTGTTTTGTGTGTGTGTGTTGAAAGGTCCCATTTTGTTGATTAACAATTGATATCAATTCTTTTATCCAATAAGGTGTGTAAAATGAATTTTCCTATACAGAAATATATAATTATATATATATATATATTTTTACACACACTAATTTGTTTATATTTATTACCATGGAATAGATATTGGAATGTGTACTATATTGTATGTGTGTGTAGTGTGTAGATGTTGGGAAATGTGTGTTATATTTTTTGTCTAAACTTCTCCTAGATGTGTGTTCTTTCTCTTCAAGAAATATCTTTTCATCCCAACCAAGTAATTGCTATATTATACACACAATTATATATATGTGTGTATATATATATATTATAAGTAGTCGTATGTGTGTGTGTGTGAGGTATATATATATGTGTGTAGTGGTGTGAGTGTGTGTGTGAGGTATATATATATATATTTATATATATATGTAGTGGTGTGAGTGTGTGTGTGAGGTGTGTGTATATATAAATATATAAATATTTATGTAGTGGTGTGAGTGTGTGCACAAAATGAATTGAGTGAATAAGAATATAACAATGAAAGAGTGTGTGTGCTGTCTAGTATACATGTTCAAGTACAAATATGTGTTAACATAAATAAGTGTACATACTGTGTTAAGTTTTGTGTGTGAATTTCTTTTAGCCCTAACAACATCGTGTGTAGATTTATTAAAAAATAATTTCCACACACCATCACCCCCATCTCTGAAATTATCATCACAGAAATCTTCGCTATCCATTAAACTAAGAATATCCTCATCCTACACACACACACATATATATATATATATGTGTGTGTGGGTTATATAGATATATGTGTAAATATATATATGTGTGTGTGGATATAAATATATAAATTTATGTGTAAATATATATATGTGTGTGTGGGTATAAATTTATGTGTAAATATATATATGTGTGTGTGGGTATAAAATTATGTGTAAATATATATATGTGTGTATATAAATATGTGTGTGTAGAAGGATATATATTTGTATATGTGTGTGTGTATACATGTATAGATTTGTGAATGTATTTATATATATATGTTGGTGTGTGTGTGTAGAAATATATATACGTACATCATCACCCCATGGGAAAGCTGAACAACTCTCCAAATTATCGCCGTTTTCTTGGGCGTTGTAATCACCCAACGGATGACCCAAATTATTTGTTTTATTTATATCTGAGATGTGTACACACACCAAAAAAAATGTGTAAAATTTTACAAGCTATATCTATATATGATGATGTGTTTGTGTGTGTGTGTTTATTAAATTCATACACATATATTTGTGTTGTGTGTGTGTCTGTGTTTATTAAATTCATACACATATATTTGTGTTGTGTGTGTGTGTGTTTATTAAATTCATAAACATATATTTGTGTTGTGTGTGTGTCTGTGTTTATTAAATTCATACACATATATTTGTGTTGTGTGTGTGTCTGTGTTTATTAAATTCATACACATATATTTGTGTTGTGTGTGTGTGTGTTTATTAAATTCATACACATATATTTGTGTTGTGTGTGTGTGTGTTTATTAAATTCATACACATATATTTGTGTTGTGTGTGTGTCTGTGTTTATTAAATTCATACACATATATTTGTGTTGTGTGTGTGTCTGTGTTTATTAAATTCATACACATATATTTGTGTTGTGTGTGTGTCTGTGTTTATTAAATTCATACACATGTATTTGTGTTGTGTGTGTGTGTGTTCATTAAATTTATAGACGTATGTTTGTGTTGTGTGTGTGTGTATTTTAAAAAATCTATATATTTAGTATGTGTGTATCGATTATTCATTTAAACTGCATATATATTATAATGGGTATATCTAACAAAGCGTTTGTGTATAATTTATATAACATAAATATTTAAGAGTGTGTGTAATTTTTCACATTATAAATAATAGTAATAGTGTATTTTTTTGTGTGTAAAAACAACCTTTTTTGTCTGTAAATAAGGGGGGTAAATCTGGTGTATAATTTCCATCAGGTTGGTCATCAGGGTGTATAAGATGATTTGAATTAATTAATTTCTCAATAGGGTCAACAGCCTATATAAATTTGTGCGTAAAAAATTGTGTGTGTGTGTATAAATGATTGTGTGTGTGAGTTTAAAAATTGTATGTGTGTGTGCGTGTATAAAGGTGGTGTGTGTGTGTAAAGCAAAAAAAAAATAGGTAAGATTAAATCTGACATAGCATGAAAATCTGTATGTAATATAAACGTGTGTGTATAATGTGTGTCATATAAAATAGTATGTGTAGTGTATGAATGTGTGAATTGTGTGTAATATAAAAATTAATATAATTTTGTGTGTAAATTTTACATTTTCTAAATTATCTTCATCAAGTGTTATATCTTTCATATCCATTACATACTTTGGCCTCAATGAGTTATCAAATGAAACATAATCTTCATCTAGGACCTATAAATGTGTGTGTATGTGTGTAAGTGTATGTGTAAGTGTGTGTGTATGTGAAAGTGTGTAAGTGTATGTGTAAGTGTATGTGTATGTGAAAGTGTGTAAGTGTATGTGTAAGTGTGTGTATGTGTGTGTTTAAGTGAAGAGAAATAAAGAAATTGAGTTTATAAGTAGATACAAAAAAAATTGTGTGTGTGTGTCTAATTAAGCAAGGTGAGTATATACAATATATATATATATATATGTATTTGTGTGTGTGTAAAATAAATTACATTTCCTATGAAATTTTCTTGATAATCAAAGAGGGTATTTGACACGGGAACAATGGCCGTTGTAATTCGTTTTCGTGTTCGATTTTTTTTATTTATTTGTTGGTCAGCAATTCCCCCCAAAATAACTCGAGTTAGCTAATATATATATAATATAATGTGTGTGTGTGTGTTTGTATTGAATAGGGTACATGGGTATGTATATGTGTTTTGTAATATGGGTATTAAATGAGGTAAAGTATGTATGTGTGTGAGAGTGTGTATCAATTTAGAAATAGAAATGTGTATTCATATGGGTTTTAACATGATATAATGTTGTGTATATAGCAATTAAGACACTTGTATATACAATTAAATCACACACATAGATATACATTTTACACAATAAATCCACTTACCCACCACCACCCACACACACATACACACACCCCCACCACCCCCCTAAACACACACATACACACACACCCACCACCCCCCTAAACACACACATACACACACACCCACCACCCCCCTAAACACACACATACACACACACACTAACCTTCATTTGTAACACATCTATATCCTTTTCTAAGTATTCAGATTGCCTCTTGGCTAATTGTATAAGGCCATAGAGTGTAATGGCTGATTGCCTTAGTGTTAATTTGGGTATGTGTGTGTAAAACATTGAAATATATGAAGGCAAACTCAATGAAATTATTATACGTTTTTGAAATAATTTATTTTGATAATTTTTCCCATGGTCTAATCCTACTGTACCTGCTGACCATAAATATCCTAATGGGGCTACACACACACATTATATATATGTGTGTATGTGTGTGTGTGTGTGGTGTGAACTGAGGTGGTATATGTGTGTGTGTGTGGTGTGTTTGGTGTGAACTGAGGTGGTGTATGAGTGTTTGTGTGGTGTGTTTGGTGTGAACTGAGGTGGTGTATGTGTGTGTGGTTTGGGGTAAGGTGTTGTGCATGTGTATGTATGTGGTGTAGGGTGAGGTGGTGTGTGTGTATGTGATGGGTGAGGTGGTGTGTGTGTATGTGGTGTAGGGTGAGGTGGTGTGTGTGTATGTGATGGGTGAGGTAGTGTGTGTAGGGTAGAGTATATGTGTGTAGCTTTGATATCTAATAATTCATTTGTGTATGTGTATGTATATATATAATTCATTGTGTTTGTGACACAATTTATGGGAATATCGTGTATTTATATAATGAATATTATATTGTTATGTATGTCTAGCATATGCTAATATACTAGTGTGTGTACTACTTATATATACAGTGATAGTACATTATATATGTATATAATATATACAATTCATAGTGTGTAATATATGTGTAGTGTGTATATAACAATAGTGTATTTACATATATGTGTAACAATTATTTTATAGACATATTTATAGTGTGTGTATATGATATATGTGTGATGATAAGATTAATGATGTAAGTGTATATGGAAATTATTTGGAACTGGGTGTGTATATATATATAAATAAAATAAATTAGAGTATTATATATTGAATTTCTAAAATGTATGTATAATGATCGACACAATAAACAATTTATACATATATATATATAACTACACATTATTTATAATTTACACGCATTTTAACACTTAGATATATATATATATATATTAAAAACATTGATCATTTAAACAAATCCTTACAACAAATTTGTATATATATATATATATATATTTATGTGTGTGTAGTAACACACACTATGTAATTTACACACACACACTTTAAAAATGAGTGTAATAAATAAATAATTCAACTAAAAAAAATTATAAATTTAAGTCATACTTACTACGAATATCAAAGAGTTGTTTTTGTGTAATTAAGTCTGACAAATTTGACATTTTTTTTAAAATAAAATTTTGCGATAAATCTATATAAATTATTGACAGTGTATATATATATATATATATATATATATATATGTGTAAATAAATATCTATATAAATATTTAGTTTTAGTGTGTGTATGTTTTTATCGTGTGTGTAAATTTGTGTGCTGTGTGTGTGTGTTTATATATATATATATATATATATATATATATTTATATATATATATATAAAGTGTGTATGTAAATATAAAAGAATGTTTTGTGTATATATGTATGATGTGTGTGTGTATTTTAGTTAAAATTTGGATAAACTAATACTTATTTATATATATTAAATACATAATTTACACATAAAATTATTTATACATTGAAGATTTACATGTATAAATTAATTGACATATATACTTAATTATATATAAATTGTTTTACACATATAATAATAATTGTAATTTTTTGACACATTAAATTAATTGTACATATTTGAAAACAATTTTACAAATTTATTTTTATAGATTAATTATTTTAAATCAAATTTTAATAATATCGTATCTCTATACACATTTATTTTTATTAATTTTCAGTGTGTAAAAATGTGTTAAGACAAGTCTTATACTTATAATATACACACACACTCTAATTCATTATATTTTTGGTATCAATGTAATATTATATTTGTATTAATTATTACATATATATATAACTGTATATATGTGTATATTCATTGTATATATTTGTTTGTTTATTAAACACATAAGTGTATGTGTGTGTATATTATATATATATATATATATATGTATGTCTAAATTAATATATATATATGTATGATTTAATATTTTACATTTTTTTCTATTTATTCCCTATCTTAAATCAAGTCAGTGATTATACTTAAATTTACACACACGTTACATACATTATACATGTTACACACACACACTACATATTACAAACACACCACACATTACATACACATCGTACATTATACACACATTACACACACATGGTACATTATACACACATTACACACACATGGCACATTATACACACATTACACATTACACACACATCACACATTACACACACAACACATATTACACAAAAATTACACACAGATTACACACATCACATATTAACACACAACACATTATAAACACAGTCATATGACTTGAGTAAGTGTTGTTTTATAATAAAAAAAAAATTATAAAAAATGTGTAAAGTTAAATAAATTTAAAAAAATTCAAATATTTTAAGTTTATATAAATACGTGTGTATGTCTAATTGTGTGTGTGTGTGTGTTATTATGTTAAATTTATATAATGTCTGTGTGTGTATTATTATTACAATTTTAAATAAATTTGTGTCTGTTTATTAGTATATTAAATTTATACAATTATGCGGGTGAATTTGTATAATTGTGTGTATGTGTGTATATAATTGGGTGTGTGTGTGTATATAATTGGGTGTGTGTGTGTATATAATTGGGTGTGTGTGTGTGTATAATTGGGTGTGTGTGTGTGTATAATTGTATATGTGTGTGTGTATAATTGTATATGTGTGTGTGTATAATTGTATATGTGTGTGTGTATAATTGTATGTGTGTGTGTATATAATTGTATGTGTGTGTGTATATAATTGTGTGTGTGTGTGTATATAATTGTATGTGTGTGTGTGTATAATTGTATGTGTGTGTGTATATAATTGTATGTGTGTGTGTATATAATTGGGTGTGTGTGTGTATATAATTGGGTGTGTGTGTGAATAATTGTGTGTGTGTGTGTATATAATTATGTGTGTGTGTGAATATAATTGTGTGTGTGTGTGTATATAATTGTGTGTGTGTGTGTGTATTATTTATTTTAAAATTATAATTATGATTTTCCCGTTGAATAAAATGTTAATATTGATTTAAAAATTGGTATATATTTCAACACATTTTTGCCTAATAAACGTGCAGTTGAGCCATATGCATCAGTAGATGTTAATAACGAATAAAATATTCGAAATGTACGATCTAACAATATAAAAAAATGTGAAATGTGTGTGTAGTTTATATATATATATATATATATACTACACACATATAAATATATTTATGTATATATGTTGCACACATATAAATATATATCACACGCATCTATATACATATTTATACCAATATATATATATATATATATATTTAGAAAAGTGTACACACACACACACATACAAATATATATATATAATTTTGCATACATATATATACACACACTTGTAAGTATATAAAACACACACACATTTATTAGGCTTACCAAGTAATAAGTTGTAAGTCCCTTGATAACTTTCGTATTCGGACAACATAACCGAATTACCTATAAATTAAAATATATATTTTGTATATATATATATATATATATATATATATATACATAAAAACATTTCATATTCATATACATACACACACACATCAATTCACACATCAACACACACATCAATACACACATCAATACACACATCAATACACACATCAACACACACATCAATACACACATCAATACACACATCAATACACACATCAATACACACATCAACACACACATCACAAACACATCACATACACATCACATACACATCACGCACACATCACATACACATCACACATACATATCACACATACATATCATACACACACACACATCATATACATCACACACACATATCATACACACACACACATCATACACATTACACACACATATCATACACACACAGTTAATATATAATTAAATATTGTGTATTACACATTAAATAATTTACACACACCAATTTCTTGCCCATTTTCTACAGCATCCTTCACACACTGTAATAATGTGTAAGCATCATCCACTCCATAATTAAATTCTTGTGAATAGGATAAACCAAAATTGTGTGCAGCCGAGCTAAAAATGTGTAAGTTTAATTGTATATAATGTGTGTGTGTGATGTGTATGATGTGTGTGTGATGTGTATGATGTGTGATGTGTATGATGTGTGTATGATGTGTGTGTGATGTGTATGATGTGTGTGAATATGTGTGTGAATATGTGTGTGTATATGTGTGTGAATATGTGTGTGAATATGTGTGTGATGTGTATGATGTGTGTGTGAATGTGTGCTGTGTGATGTGTATGATGTGTGTGTGTGTGTGTGAAACTGTGCTGTGTGTGTGTGTGTGTGTGTGTGAATATGTGTGTGTGTGTGTGTGTGAATATGTTTGTGTGTGTGTGTCTAATGATTTTCAATATATACATATATATATAGGAGTAAGGGTAATTGAATATATACAATGTGTGTGTGGAAGAGTATATAAGAAATATAAGCAAAATATAAAACTGTGTGTATAATTTTTGTATTGTGTGTGTAAATGTTATACCCGATTAATACTAATTTATAGTCATAATATTTTTTTGTGTGATAATTGTCCAAATTAAACTTAATGGGCTCACTTATTAACTCAGAAAATTCAGGTGTAGTCAATTTCTCTATAAATATATATATTTGTGTGTGTGTGTGTGTGTGTGTGTGTGTGTGTGTGTGTGTGTGTGTGTGTTAAAATTGTTCAATATAATATGTAAAGTGTGCTATTTATTTATGAACAATGCTTGAGATGAGTGATTGGAGAGTTAGAATGTTAAAAAGAGTGTGTGTGTGTGTGTGTGTGTGTGTAGACTATTCAATATTATACATATGTACATATGTATGTATATAGTAAAGATGTTTCTGCGTGTGTGTGTATGTGTATGTGTGTGTGTTTATATATACATATGTTTGCGTGTGTGTGTATGTGTATGTGTATGTGTGTATATATATATATATATATATAT
>JADHZB010001859.1:11195-35329 GCA_015657535.1 Nephromyces sp. MM_2019
TGTGTGTTGTGTTCATTATGTTGTGGTGTGTGTGTGTTGTGTTCATTATGTTGTGGTGTGTGTGTGTTGTGTTCATTATGTTGTGGTGTGTGTGTGTTGTGTTCATTATGTTGTGGTGTGTGTGTAACGGTTTTTTTTGTGTTATTATTATGTGTATGTAATTTATCCCTATATTCCAATGTAGCACTAAAAAAACCGTCCATTCCTTTTGATTGGGGTAAGCCATGAAAGGGTGTTTCAGACAAGATTAGGTTGTGTGTATCACAAAAATATTTTACCTAATAATGTGTAAAGAAATATTACATATACATATTTTGTGTGTGTCTGTGTCAGTGTGTGTGTGTGTGTGTATGAGTGTGTGTGTATGTGTGTGTGTATGAGTGTGTGTGTATGTGTATGAGTGTGTGTGTATGTGTATGAGTGTGTGTGTATGTGTATGAGTGCGTGTGTGTGTAAGAATCTATTTTGATAAACTATCTAATGTGTGCGTATATCTAATAATTGAATATATATATCATGTGTTATTAAAAATAAATATATAGAATATATAGGTTTGTGCAAATTAGATGTGTAAATAATATAAGATAAGCTAGATATAGAATATATATATATGTTTGTGTGTATATTAAATGTGTAATTAATCTAACTTGATAGCTATTTTCTTCATTAAGTATACTATTTGTTATATATACAATTTTGCCCGTTGGTTTGAGATGATATAAAGAGTTTGAAAATATTTCCCTCTGTTTTGTTAGGAGTTCTTCTAACTATAAAAATGTTTACATGTAATATTTAAAGTTATGTGTGTGTGTGTAAATAATATATATATATATATATAGATGTATATATGTATAAATAAATTGTATGAAATATATAATTTTAGGGTAAGGTGTATATTCAATATGGGTGAATGTGTGTGTTGACTTTGATTTTGAAGAGGTGTGTATATATATGATTTCAAATATATGTGTAAATCTAATTTCAAGTGTGTGTGTAAATTCAATTTCGAGTGTGTGCATATATATTATTTCGTGTATATGTATAATTATAATTACAAGTGTGTCTGTATATATGATTTCGAGTGTGTGTATAAATTTTATTTCAAGCCTATGTGTAAATTTCAAATCTGTGTGTAAACTTAATTTCAAATTATATACATACCTTATCATCTGAATATGTCCATTTTAAGTCAGGAGAGCGTCGTATATTGCCAGTGCCACTACAAGGCACATCAAGGATTACCTAATAAAGTTATATAAAAAAGGGTCCCATATAAAATGGTTTAAAAAAATATACATACACACACACACAAAGGTTTAGGATGACTAAAAATTCACACACAAGTATATATAGTGTGTGGGGATACACAAACATTATCAAAGTGAATATGTAAATTACACGCACAAGGCATACATAACATGTAAGGATACATACACCTACATGCCTACTCAAATACATGTGTAAAAATATATATATGTGAAGATAATATATGCTATATGACACACACACACAGACACGAGCAAGATGTATGGTACATTACATACACATATATATTTTAAGATGTGTATATAAATAACTTAATATTACCCAGTCCATCATTCCTTTATATTTTGATTGTTTGATTTGATTTGTGTGTAAGATTTCATAATTTTTTATCTTGGCTTTCTTAAACCTTTGTTTAGCCTAATTATATAATTATTTTGAGTTATACATTACGTGTTAAAAAACATGTTTTTTAGCTTATAAATGTGTGCATAAAAATATACATATACCAAATTCTAACGTATGCAAAAATAAACATATACCTAATTCTAATGTATGTGTAAGTGTGTGTGTAAAAATAAACAAATACCAAATTCTAACGTATAAATATGTGGGTGTGTGTAAAATATATATAAAACAAACTTGTTTAAGTTTTCTAGGGTAGATGTCGTGTAAATATAATTTTCCTTTGCCTTTCAAATTACTTCCTAAAATAATTGATTTACCACCTGAGCCTGCACAGTAATCTAATACCTTTTCACCTGAGTTAATCTTTGTGTGGAATATATAAATGTGTGTGAAAGTGTGTGTGTGTGTGTATGTGTCTATGTGTGTGTGTTTGTGTGTGTGTATGTGTGTGTATGTGTGTGTGTATGTGTGTGTATGTGTGTGTATGTGTGTGTATGTGTGTGTATGTATAAATCCTAAATTGAATAAAAAATTGAAGCAAATAAGTGTGTATGTCTAGTTATAAGAAAATTCAACTCACAGGTATCCTATGTGTAACAAGTTGGCTTGACTCATCTTGTATTTCAATGTGTCCTTCGGAAAACTCAGGTATATCATTTAATTTTATAGGTTGAGCTAATATTAGCCCAATTGGTGAGTGTGTGCATGATTCAACATTTACACCTGGGTGTGTGTAAAATAATTTATAAATTGTAGTAATATCATTCAGGTTGGTTATCATATGAGCTACTTTAGTTACTCAAGTTAGGTTATTATTTCAATAGATTATCATCAAATTATACACATTTTAAATATTTTATACATTTATACTTATAAAGGAGTTTTATAAGTGTATTTATGTATATGCGTTTACCCCTTTTTTTCTTATATAAGAGGGTTATATATGTTTTTGTGCATATTTAATCTTCTTTATATTTATCAAAAATATGTGGTTGTTTGTGTATTTACCTCTATTTATAAGATACTTTATAGCTATATCTCTTGATAATGAATGTGTATTAACCCTTAAGAATGTTATAGGAGATTCATTTAAAATGTTGCACACATTTAATGCCTTTTGTGGGCCAACTGATGACTCAATTCGATTATAGAGTGGTTTAGGGAAACCAGAGCGAATATGTAAAGGTATATCAGTGTTCTGAGCAACAGATTTCCACCTGAATTGACATAATAATAGTTTACATATTCTAGAGATAACGGGAGTTAAAAAAATATACACATACACCGCACCCACTACACACCTCACTCAAACACACACCCACAAACTACACACCACACACACATATACACTACATAAGCACACCTCTGCGATATGAAATATGTCTTGAGGCGAGCTGACCAACTTGTGGGTGGGGGTGTAACATGATCAAGAATAAGTTTCCACCTTAATACATCCAATAAATTATCTTTTATCCATAATTTATCGGGCGATTTCATTTTCTTATGCATTTTGAAATATTCATAAAGAAAACTATCTAAAGGTAGCCTCTTAACATTCATATATTCATATGAATTCAATGCATTTTCAAGGTGTCTAACGCGGAATGCATTCATTATGAAATGAATGTGGGTGATTATATGTGTATATGTGTATCTAATTTGTAATAATATTCATTAATGACCTGTACACACATCTGTAGGTAGGAAGCTTAGGTTTATATATATGTGTATGTCATTATATCTCGTTAGGTTTTCTATAACTAATGTTATATATATGGGTGAGTTTCGGCGTGTGTGAGAGTTTGGGTGTTTATGAGTGATTTTGGGTGTGGGTAGTTGTTTGTTGATGTGTGTCGGTGTGTCTGGGTAGGTGGGTGTGGAAGAGTGTTTGGTTTGAGTCTAGTGTAAGTGTATGCGTAGTACTATTAGAGATTCACAATCAATTTTGGTAGTTGGATGTATACGTGTGTTGAAATTATTATAAGTTTTTCGGTATTTTTTAATAGATGTTAGCGTATCTGTGTGTGTGTGTGTGTGTGCGGGTGGATGATGATGGTTCAAATGAAATATCCAAGATAGATGTAAATATTTATCTAACATATATATATTTGATTGGTTGGATGTACATATTTATATATATATGTTGAGTTAGAGTATGTGTGTATTTTGTATAAAATGCTTTCATACAAAATCCAAAATCAGTTTAGTTAAGTACATATACGAATGTGTGTGTGTGTTTGTTTGCGTGGGTGTGTATGGGTATTTGTTTGTTTATATGTTTGCAGGATGACGATTATATTGGAATATATGGTTGATGTGTGTTTGTAACAGAGTTGTCCTGACAAGCATCAATATATTTTGAGTGTGTATGATATATTTTTAAAACAATACTAGTAAGCTAAGCACAACCTGAAATTATTATATAATTTATTACGACGCAACACATTTCTAATATTCAAATTTTCTAGTTAGTTCAAACATATATAATTCGAATATTAAGGCTTAGAGCTTTAACTAACACCCATGTTATAAATTTTCAAGTTGTTTTTTTATACGTTTTCATAAATATTAGCTACCCTCAAGGGCTAAGATGTGTGTAACAGCACCCTAATATACTTATATTTACATACATATTCAGACTCTTTTATAACTCAATCCTTATAAGTAATAAGGCCATGTAAATAAATTTATTAAATCTTGATCCATGTCAATGGAGTGAAATTCAATAGATGTATTGTTACATACAAGTACCGAAGTGTTAGATTCTATTTTCGATGAACTTGTTTTCTCAATTTGGTCATAATTTCATTACCTGAGATTTGATTTTATATCTCATAAACTTCTAATTTCTTTTATTTCATTTTGTTTAAATGCAAATACAAATTTTCAATTCGATAATTAAAATTTAAAAAAGGGTCAAGGTGTACATACATCGTAATTTCAACTAATTGAACTTTTTGTTACTGCTTCATAACAGTCAATCCTCAAAAGTGTGGTTGTTTTATTTTGAGAAGTATTAGTAAATTTATTTGCTATATAAATTTCATAACTTAGTTTAATTAGCTTTCAGTTTAAAACAACAAGTTATATACGATACTCATCAGCCTGTCCAATTACTAACTGAGTTGCTTGAAAAATTGAATACAACAAATGAATAACAGAGTTAAAAAAACTCGATCGGGTTAACAAATTAACTAATTGTAAAATAGACTATTATATTTACAATTATGGTGTATAACAAATTCCTAATCATATGCTGCTTGATTTGTTATCTTAGTTATGTTGATTCAAATAAGATGAAATTCCCGATGGAAACATTTGCAAGATTGAAAGAAGTTTTACTAGAAAGTCTTTCATCCAAATCGGCCCCGAAATCTAATTTGCATAAAGAGCTAGAAAAAGAATTCGGAAACTTAGAATATTTCCCAGATGCGAAGATGTTAATGGAATTAAACGGGAATAAGGTAGACAAAGGTCTATTAATTCTAACTGAGTATACATTCTAACAGACGAAAGATGAGAAATCTTTCCGAGAGCTGTATCGAAGTGCTATGAAACAATTCGATATCGAAGGATATAACTGGCTAATGAGCACAGGTTTGAAACATCTAAAACTTGGCAAGATTTGATAATACAGTATTTTTATTAACCAGTTTTTAAAGACAAATATATCCATCGATTTTCCCGAGTTTTACATAAAATCGATAATTCAAAGCCCCACGTAATAAAATTCTTGAAGCAAAAATATATAAAAATCAATGCTTGTAATATTTAATATTTAAGTGTGATAAAGGAGTCTCACCTCAACCTGGTGGGTCTAAGGACCCACAACCATCCTTTCCAGGAGGACCAATTCGTCGCACGTTTGGATTTGATATAGCGCAATGGTACGACTACTATTAAATCGGCTTTAAAGTATTAAATTATTTCAGGATTACCAATTTGTTAATGCAAGTGCAATCTCCAGCAGCTTCTGCAAGTATTTTCTTGATAAATATATCATAAAACTGCAAATTGGCATCGTTCACTAGTGCCTGGAGTTGCAAATATGATCATGCAAATGATAATGATGATCAAGGGGTTTATTCAAGTAATTTAATTTTTTTATAATAAAAAAAATTATTTTAACTTATTTTTAGTCAGCTGTAGCCACAGTTGTTGATATCGTACCACCAATGATTCCTCCACCAGTCTGGATCAATAGGTGAAATTGAGTTGTTTATGCTCAAATAATTTTGATGATCTCGCGAGTTAGACCTCTGCCCTGTCTACCCATGCTTACTGGTTATTTTTATATCATGAAAATTAAACATAATTGTAAATTTATATTCAAAAGGCCTGAATTGCCTTGGGAGTATCCTTTATCCTATTTCACTTCCAGAATTTGTCACTGCAGATGTGGGTGCATAAAAATTCTTTTAATAAGTCAGACTAACTTTACATTAGGTTGTAGATTCTTCGATGGGGGGTGTAATCAGTAGGTAAAGGCTATAACCAATAAAATATAGTAAAATTGTAGCTTCTCAAGCTTTCCGACCAAATATGCCTCAAAAGTAGGAAAGACACCAGAGTCTATATATAGAATATGGTGAGCTTGAGTTCAAATAAACGAGACAAATTATCAACTTCTTCAGTGCTATGGCATATTTAGGTCTTTCATGGTGAATTTTAATTATAAAAATTTAACTTATGATTCAAAGTTCTAGTGCTGGCAACTTTCCTATATGCTGGATGCCCATGGGTAGGTTAAATATATTAAAATTCTAATCAAAATACAATGATATCAAAGGGCTGGAGGCCGCTTTGACATTTCCTGTTTGTTTACCACAATGTATAGCCATATTGTTAACTTGCCCTGGGTTCTGGATAGATGATATAATCTCAGCCTGTGGAGATGTTTCTGTAAGTATAATAAAAAAAATACAAATTCATTACAAGAGTCGCGATATTTATTTTAGATGCCACCATTTTGTTCCTTTTCACTCTTCATTAATCAGGCTTTAGTTCCTCCACAGTTCACCACATATGAAGAATCGCATCCCTTTCCTGAAGATTGCCCTAAGTTCGATCCTAAATTTGGTACTTCAAAGCAAATTGATTCACTTATCAAGAGTAAAATAAAACGTTAAAAGATATTGAAGATGATTTATTTAATGTGCGAGAGCCTGCTCAAAGCCCTATTGCAGAAGCAGCAAAAGAAACTCGGCCAGAAATACCTTATTATCCAGAATTAGGGAAACAAATTTCAGATTACGAGAATATTGGTGGGCCAATCCAAATTGAACCAAAACCCTGCAACTGTGCCGAGGTTCCATTTCCAAAGTGTCACATGCATCGTGGGATACCTAAAATTGTGAGGAGTTTTTCATATTTTAATTAATTGATATAGATATTCAATTTGAATAAAGGTTTTGGGTGATAAAGATAGTTTAACAAAGCATTATGAATCTGGCGCCAAACTGACTGAATTCGAAAAGCGATGTTGCAATGAATGCAAAGACAAAGTTAAGATACCTGAGCAACCTAAGCCAGAGAAACATAGAGTTTTGAATCTTGTTAAGGAAGCATTAAGTAGGCAGGCTGTAATGGAGAAAGAAAAGTCATCAAAAGTGAGATTTTGTCCAGTTACAAAGAATTCTGATTATAATAAATATTTTAATCAGCTTGGACATGTTATTCCAATATTTGAGAAATAATAAAGAAGTAAAAGCTAATGGTTTAACATTCTTCGATTTAGGATATCATTTTCAATAGGAAATTTTTGTTAGGATTAGCTATTATATATAAATTTTATCATTGAGAATGAATTAGGATAATGTGGAAATTTAAATTTGAAAAATGTTTTAGGAGTTATATAGATCATTTATAGACATGTTGAGTTACTGAAAAAAATATAATTTTTATAGGAATTCGTTCTCAAAAAGTGAAAGTTTATTCTAAGTTCTAATAGTTTTGAGGTAATTATAGTTATTAAAATTTTATTCAAAATGGTAAACTTCTTCTCTCAATATAAATTCATATTCAATCATTCACTTGTTTTGTATTACACCTGTTTGGACAAGAAAAGGTATTTCTGCCGCCATCCAAGGTCCAAGCTGTAATTATATTTAAATAAAGATTTAGATATGTCAGATTAAGATATATGGATAAGTCCTTTATATTCTTTAAGCATTTAGATAACGGTAAAACTTTAAAAATTTTCAATGCATAAAGTTACCCCTAGAATCAAAGCATGTGCAATTCCGAATTTTGGTGTGTTTTTCTGCCATAGTGGCGCAAAGTGTATATCAAGACAAATTTTCCCACCACGATACATCTTGATTGTTTTTCCATCTAACTCTGGTAGGCACATTTCTATGGGAGCATTAGGGTAGGCAGCTGGGATCTAAAGTTGAGAGAAAAATGGTATATTTTCATGCTGTTACAAAATAAATCAAGTCTCAATTACCTCAAATTCTAATTTGAATTCATATTTTGAATATTCATATATATACCAACAGGTTCCATACCAGCTGTACATATAAAATATATATATTCATATATATAATTATATTTGGCTATATAATTTAAATACATCAGCAAAGTGATGAAAGGAAAAGCATAATGGGAATAGAATAAATATATCTCAAATGAAATCAAAATAGTTAGTTATGATTTTAACAGTCATACCCCATAAGCTAACGACCAATCATACTTACGTAGTAACGGAAAACGTAAATAACTAAGCATGAGTAAGTCTAATGACTTTTTATATATGAAATAATCAAGGTAACATATAGATAGTTGATACAGACATACCTTTTACCATCACTCGAGGCTTTTAAGTTGAACCATTCATTGTCAGCCTTCTTCAAACTCTGAACGAGATTTATTAATGATGTATATTCCTCCTTCAATCTTTCAGTCCATAATTTATCTCGAGGCCCAGCCTTGACACTACATGAAGGTAAAACATCAATAAGTTGTTGAGTTTGATTATCTATCATTTTTTATACAAAAAAAGATATGATCAAATTTGACGCAATATGTATTACTAATGAATTTGAAGTGCTAAGATATATATAATTACAAACACTAGATCATATTGTTTAGACTACATCAATGTAGAATGAATTAATAAAAAACATCAAATTAGCCAAAAAAAAATTAGTTTGAATTATCAAATATACTTTACAATTTATAGACAAAAGAGATGTTTCGTATCTCTTTTTCTATTTAGATACTTTTAATCATCCACCTATTTACAACTCAAAATAATTAATATTTATCATTATCCATTTATTCTCTATAAGTACCTAATAAATCAGTATTGCAAATCAATATATTAGTTATCTAAAAAACTTTCATTCTTACTTAAGTTTGTGCTATATAAAATTATTTTTATGAAACATCGAATACGTTTAAATATTATTAGTATTTTGATGATATAGTTGGAATACAATAATTGATAGAATGGTTTAATATGTTTTATGAATTTTTATTATACTATTTATGTCATATGATTTCATACAGAACAGTTATAGAAAATTTCTTATCCTTTGATTCTAGTCTATATTTCATATTATTTGCTATTACTCTATTTTATACAACACCAATTTCATATTTTCGTATTTAAATTACTTTATCTCATATGTAACCATTTCAGATTATCATACTTTATTTTATATAAACAATTTAATAAATAATGAAGATATCTTATATCCCTAATTTGGGAACATAACTTTGTTCAATGTTTGTTTGATAATCTAATTTCGTATATCCTGGGTAAGTCTATATTAGCTAAACTATATGATGTGTGGATTGTGTTAATTCGGCATGGTTTCCCATTGAAATGATTTATTAATGTGTAACAACCCCTTAGGATGTGTGCAGCCCTGAAATGAAATTTAATATAAATAATTAGATATCTTTGTAAAGCGTTTTGTATAGATTAGAATCTATATAAAAATATATAGTATTTAGATAAAAAGAATAAGTGTTTCATAATTACTCTGAGTTCACACGGATAATAGCCAATTTGTTTTCAAATTTGATTATATCGAAATCGATGCTTTCTCTACCAAACTTGCCAAAGAAATCTTCGATCGAGTTTGATAGGAGTTCTTTGAAATTCTCATAGGTTATTTCATCTTTATAAAAGTCTCTAATAAGTTTATAAAGAATAATAAAAGTGAAATAAAGTGTGTGTATAAAAAAACAGTTTGATATGGCTTGAGAAATATGTGTTTGTCACAAAAAATTGATCATTAAGACATCTTGTGCTAATTTAGCATATTCGATATAATTTGGGATTTAAAAACATTTATTTATAAATATAGGCACTAAGGTATTGATAATTGCAATGCATATCATGTGTATTTATGTATATCGTTCCCAAATATGAGTTTTAAATAAGGTAAAAAATTAATAAATGGATATGTTTATAATGAAACCTTATATAATAAACAAAATAATAATTCAAAGTAAATAAATAAATTTAAATAAACATATTCAGTTACATTGAAATCAACAAGTAATGATTCCTTAAGTTGTGTGTAGAATTATATCCTTTGATCCTCATCTTTGTTTAATATATATAATTTTGTTAATAAGATTAAATAATACATTTGGATGAGGTAAACATATATCTCAACTTATTAATAATGATCATAACCAGTGTTGTATGTATGTGTGTGTGTAACTTGTGTGAATGTGAGTAACTTATGTGTGTGTGGAATTTGTATGTTTGTGTGAAATTTGTTTGTTTGTTTGTGTGTTCGGTGTCTATATGTGGAGCTTGTGTTTTTAGAGCTTGTGTTTTTGGAGCATATATTTGTGGAGTATTTGTCTGTGTGTATGTTTAACCTGTGTATATAGCTTGTGTATTTGATTGATGTATGCAGCTTGTGTATTTGATGGGTGTATGCAGCTTGTGTATATAACTTTATGTGTGTAACTTAATGCGTATTATTTACGGGTATTTATATAATAGTTGTGCGTGTGTAACTTTATGTGTTTAGTTTAACTATATCTATACAACATCTTTGTTTGCTTAACTTTGTGTGTGTTATGAATTGTGTATGCTTATATGATATTGGCATGTGTATAACTTTGTTTATGTAATTTTTGTGATGGTGTGTAAGGGGTAGAGTGAATCTTTGTGTATAGATGTAATTTGTGTGTGTGTGTGTGTATTAATCTTTGTGTGGGTGTTAATATTTGTTTGTCTGTTTAAATTTTGTTTGTGTGGTATGTACTTATAGGTACTCCTATAATATGAGAGCTAATAAGATATACATTGATCATGTGAATTGCTATGTGTAAGATTAACTATGTAATAGGATGGATATATTTACTTTGTTGTGTGTTGACTTATATATATTTGTTAAAAAAATAATAGTTTTTTATTAAGACTAATTTTATCTATGTTCATTTTAAATATTTTACATTTAATCTTTTATTTGGTCATGCTTATATATTGACTTTTATATAAATGTAGCTAAGTTTGTGTGTAGACGAGTACGCGTGAATGTGTGTGTTTGTGTGTGTGCTGGTGTGCGTTTGTGTATTGTTTCAAGTTTTAAATTATTTCATATTTTATACAAATTTAAACTATTCAATCCTATTGTTGGGATTATAGGAAATTACTATCCTGTCTATTATTAAGATAAGACTATTGTGTATTTAATTTATATACAAGATTGAGGATATGTTTTTGAATAAGCATATATTTTTCATGTAATAAATATAGGTACTCTAATTAGTGGTTATGAACAATAAAAATTATATTAAAATTAAACTTAAAAAGTAGTAAACCTTGGTTTTAAATTATATAAACACTCTCGATAACATTAGTGTTTGCAAGTTATAAAAATATCTTAGTTCTATGGTAACACAATTATAATAAATTCAAGTTTGTATATTATATTTATATGTATTGAATTTCATACTGAATATTCAAATTCTACTAAAATTAAAACATTTTGTTTGAAGAAACATTATATTTATGGAAAAAACACGCATTTTATTTGATCTAAAGATATATGCATATATGCATATACATGTTTTGATAGATATATTTATAATCAGACAAAGCTAAACTACACACACACATAATTTATATAAAAATATGTATGTTTAAATAAACTATATACATATGTAGTGACACTAATTTCCAATTGATGATGCAAGATTACAAGACCAACGACTTTTCAACAAAAAAAAAATTATATTTAATTATTTAGTATTTTTATTTCTTCATTCCTACCTTACACACATATATACATGTTAATATAAATAATAGATTTCATTTACATAATGCAAAAATTAATAAATTATTTTTATTAGAACGTGTGAGTAAAATCTTATATTGTTTATATCTGTTTATAAATGTACATTTTAGCCAAACTAATTGAAGATTAAATTAAAACATAATCATAATATACACACACACTGTACACATTTTCTATACAAGAGAGTTAAATATAGACACAACTTATAAACACCTTAAATATATTTTATATATACATAACATAAATACACACAATATATGGACACATATAACTGATTATAAATGATTTTTTAATTAATTAGATCTTAACAGCATATAAGGTAATAAGAAAGTTTCAGAACGTAAATTTAATTAATGTTATAACTAGTATCATATTAAATTTCATTTTCTAGCTAACTTTAAACAAACAGCTTAAATTTACACACACAATCAGCTGAAATTTATTTATTTAAATTTACATACAAAACACAACAAAAATTAGTAAACAAGCTTACTCAATTTTTATTAAACACATTCATGTACTCAATTTTACAAGCACACAAATAGCTATACGAACTTAAAATTGCATACATAATACTTAATTTTATAATCACCTATACGTATAATTTTACATTAAAGTTTACATATACATAAATTTACAATAACACAATACACAATTTAACAAAAACACACATAACTAAATTTTATACATACATACATATATATCTAGTCACCCACACAAGCAGTAAAAATTATAAGCAGATTTCAAATTTAACTCAAAAAGTCAAGGTTTCACAAACACCCTCTTATCAGATACAAATCAAAATTACATATATACACATAAATCCTTCACAAAAATATTTAATTTCTAAATATATGTATATAATCTATGCTTATTGGCATACAGAAACTTAACACCAATATATACGATCCCTATATATGCATTCATAATACAAACGCTAAACACACTGTTACTTATAAATAATTGGATATAAACATATCTAAATTATGCATATACACATAGCTTTAATGAAAATACCTTTAATTTACATATACATACACAAATCTACATATAGGAATAGATGAATTCAACATGAATGTATTTAGTCAACACATAGAGATACAGCCTGTACACAAATAAACACAACACACAAACAATCACACATCCTATACTGATACTACACCAAAATGACTATAAAACACAAACACTTACACATTAACACATGCATGTAAATTAACTATATACGATGTTTAAAACAAAAAATTTATTTATTTATTTGCTTATTAATTCTTTTTGAACTATGGCGGATTTAACGTCGGAAATATCTTCTATAAGTTCACCCACTTCAAATGAAATTAATTTTGGTAAAAACTCGGATAAAATAAATAAAATAAAACCTATTGACTTAAGCCCTGCTATAGAGGTATGTGTGTGTGTGTGTGTGTATACGAGCTATGTTGTGTGTGTATGTGTGCGTCTGTAGTTCTAGGTTTGTGTTTGGGCCTAGCTGTGTGTGTGTGAGTCTAGGTGGGTGTGTGTGTGTGTGTGTGTGCGAGTCTAGGAGTGTGTGTGTGTGTGTGAGTCTAGGTGTGTGTGTGTGTGTGTGAGTCTAGGTGTGTGTGTGTGTGTGAGTCTAGGTGTGTGTGTGTGTGTGTGAGTCTAGGAATGTGTGTGTATGTGTGAGTCTAGGTGTGTGTGTGTGTGTGTGAGTCTAGGTGTGTGTGTGTGTGTGTGAGTCTAGGTGTGTGTGTGTGTGTGTGAGTCTAGGTGTGTGTGTGCGTGTGTGAGTATAGGTGTGTATGTGTTATTGAAGTATAAATAAATAAATATATGCATTAATATACATGCTTATGTGTGTTTAAGTACATATGCGTAAATTTTTGTGTGCAATGCAATTTATATAGGAACGGAGAAACAGTTTAGAATTTGAAAGGGGTACTAATTTGCAAGGCCTTTTGCAGGTACAAAGTATTGTTTTATATATTTTCACGCACATAGATTTATATTTAAAATATGTAATACAAAATAAAATCCACACACACGCATGTGCCTAATTATTTTTACATACAAGCACACACATTACTTAATTTTACAAAATTTAATAAAAATATATCAGGATGAAAACTTTGAAAATTTATTGGTGGAATTGGAACAAAATCCCCATAAACAAGAGGAATTAATTAATTGTTTACGTTATTTAAAAGATGAGTTAAAAAATAAGGAAAAAGTTATGGTAAAACACACACATACAAACACACACACATATGCACACACACACATATATATATACGTTTAGAATCAAGTTATCCAAGATAACTTTGATTTAGAACAGTCTTATAAAAAGGTATTTCAAGAGCGTATACACCAAGAAGTTAAAAATCGTAAAGATTTAGAAGATGAATTGGTATGCAACAAATATATTCCAATTTTACTCAAACGCACACACACAACCACTCACACCCACACACATATGATTAGAAATACAAATGCATGATTATATATATAATAGTTGTATAAATAAGTGTTATATACATAATTACACACATTTAAGCATATATATAGTAATAATACAAAAAAACCACACACAATTATACAAAATTAAGCACATGGTGGAGCAAATTATTTTACATATAATTATACATATACACACATAATTAGACACATCCACACACATATATGAAACATGATGTGTACCTATTATCAAAAATAAATATAAATATATACATTAAACACAAAAACTAGATAATATTTATAATCAAATTTTACAGACAAAATTAAGGGAAAATGTTGATAAATCAAAGTTAGAGAAATCATTAAGCAGTGAAGATAATCCAAATCAAGTGTGTAAATATACAAATAAATAAATAAATAAATAAATTTATATGTAAATATAAATTACTAAGGTTACAATGCATTGAAATAAATAAAATATAAAAAAACAAAGTAGTATGTGTGTGAAAACTAATATACATGAATAAATCTACAAAACAAAAATGTGTGTATAAATCAATATAGTTAAATAGATACATAAGAAAAAAAATGCAAATAAACCAATATATTTATATAAATGCACAAAAATAAAAATATATATATTCATATACAACTTGTATGCATGTCTGTAGGGTAGGAATTTAAATTTAAAAGGCTCTTCAACGTACACACAACAACCGTTAAGTGAGAGAACTTCTTATCGGAATGTTACATATTTTTCAGACGATAAGAATTCATACACAAACTCACAAGCACACACACACAGACCAAACTCACAAGATGGTGAAGATAAATCATATTCAGATGTAGGTTTGAACACTAACAAATTTCTTAGGAAAGAAATATTGGCCTTAAGGCAAATGATTTCTGATCAACAAGTGCACATAAAAAATTTAGAAAACGAGAAAAGTGAAATAAATAACAAAACAATTCTTGACACACTCCTAGACCCTTTATTAGAGCGTATACGAAAATTACAAAATGAAGTGATAACCATCAAGGCTCAAATACCTACTGAAATGGGTGTGTTTATGTGTGTGTGCAGGAGTATAAATGAACATGATATAATGTATGTGTGTGTAGAGTTGTAGGGGTATAAATGAACATGATTTGTGTGTAGGGTTTGTATAAACTTGATGAGAGTGTAGGTTTTGGGAGATCTGTTGTGTGTATTTATGAGAGAAAAAGTAAAAAATTGGAGAGAAAATATTGTTTATGTTTTAATTTGAATTGATGGTTTCTCAATATATATATACACATATTAAGCACAAATTCCCCACACGCACATAATCTGTTTCCTCCAATACACACATCAGATCCCTCAAGTGAGATGTATGAAAGTAATGATCAAGATTCACGTAAGTGGGTATTGATGTATCCAAAGGAGGCCAACTCAATGAATATTAAAGATAGTGAAATTCAAACAGAAAATTACAAATCTGAGGGTGAAGATCATCCTACTGTTAATGCGGAGGATTACACACGTACAAATAAGATCACAGACTTCACACACACCATCAAAACAACACACACAGATGAGTTAGATAAGGGAATAGTACGGAATGATGCACACAAAGGTAGCCTTGAAAAGGGGAAAAATATGAAGCAAGTTAGAAAGAATAGGAAGTCACCCTTATACAAAATAAAATATGTGGATAAGGCTGATAATATCGTTGAAATTGTACCCGAGGAAGTGATAATGAATAATCAATCTATAAAGAATAAATTAACTATACCAAATGAAATAAGTAACAAATCTAGTATTCCCTTTAAAACTGTTAATTTCCCATTTATTAGCCCTCTATCACCCAAGACTGATTTTGAGACACGCCGTAGGCATACATCCCTACATAATACAAAAACACATAATGTAGATACACCCATTTCTATTAAAAAATATAATCAATCACTTACACAAACAAACACACATTCATTCCTATCCAGAGATCAATTTGCATACACAAATACACCCAAGCATACAAATACAATTACATCTACACACATAAATGCACCTACACACACAATTAACCATTCACATGCATTCATAAGTACACATACATCAACAAATACACCTATACCTGCATACACAGCTACACATATACCAGCACAGACACGTTCAAAGTTGCTAGAAAAATCAAATATAACTAAATCAAGAGAAATACAAAATCACTCAGAATTAAAGGTAACATACACACCATTACCTATATCAAACTTCTCTAATATCAAGCCAAATACACACGAGGTTCAACACACATTTCAAACAACCCCTTTATCAAGAAATCGTGGTTCGGCGGAGGTAGATGAACAGGGGAAAGGGAAGAGTAATATTTGGTCTAAGAATTTACACTGGGGTAAACACACACAAGGTGTGCATGGTGTGCAGACTGATAGAGGTGTGCAGAATGTGCAGGGTGAGAGAGGTGTGCAGAATGTGCAGACTGAGAGAGGTGTGCAGAATATGCAGGGACAAAGAGGTGTGCAAGGTGAGACAATGGGTGTGCAAGGTGAAAAGATGGGTGTGGAGCGTGAGTCAAGTGTGCTAAATGTGTATGATAAAAAAATTGAATTAAACAAACGATATTCATTTCCTGAAATGGTTCAAAATATTAGGTTTAAGATGAAACCTAAGAAACAGCAACAATTAATGAAATATAAGGAATTGACTCTACATAATGAATCTAAACATAATAATAATGTAAAACATACACACACTAATGGAAATCACAAACACACTAATGTAGATCACACACACCAAAATAATATACAAAATCAAACCACATCTTCAACATCACCATCCAAACATATATCGCATGTACCCTATATAATACATAACACCAAACCCTTTCAAATACAAAAAAATTTCAAGAAAAGTGATGATTTTACTATACAAAAGGTGTGTGTGAATATAAGTGTGTGTGTATATGTGTAATTTTATGTGTGTAATTATATAAAGATAAATGTAAATATATATATATTTCTTACCCTTTCAGATTTCATCTATTGAGCTTGAATCATAAAATTATTTTTTTGGCGAAAAACTTAATCATTTAGTTCATATTTCACAAAGGTTATACACACATATATTTCTGCTGTTTAAAAGTGTTTAAAAAAATGATAACATACATACACATACATACATTTATATACTGTGTAAAAATGTGTACAAACACACACACATCAAAACTATTTAGAAATTCATACAAAAATCGACAAACACACACACACATTTCTATATTGTGTAAAAATATATATACAAAATCTGGGATATACACACACTTCTAGAGTGTGTAAAAAATACAAAAATTAACACACTTTTATTTCTTTAGGGTGGATTAAACTTTTTATAACTTATCAGTCAAATATGTCTACAAATGTGTAAAATAATAATATTTATTATTTATTAAATTTCTATACTAAAATATCGAAATGGTTTATACAGAAGATGTATTATGTGTATATATATATATATGTCTGAGTGTGTGTATGCCTAAATATATTGAGATTCTCATATAGTGTGACGAGTAAAAAAATAAGTGAATGCAAGAATAGATTTGTGTGCAAAACCAGAGTTGTGTGTGAAGATAGGAAAGTGTGCAAAAATAGGTCTGTGTAAAACCAAAAGTGTGTGTGTATACTAAAAAAATGTATATAATTTATGTCTGTGAGTATGTATAAAAATTCTGTGTGAGCATAAATTTAAAATGAATGTGTATAGCTTAATTGTGTGTGTGTATATTTTTAAAAAAAATATAAGCTATAAGTGTGTGTAGATTAAAAAATGGATGATGTGTTAATCATTTGTTGTAAAATAACAAATGAAATTCCAATAACTAAACTCTCAGGCAAAAACTTCAATAAGTAACATCCATAGCCTCTATAAGCATCTCTAATGCCTTTATTTCTCATCATCTAATGTATGTGTGTGTGCAGTGTGTGTGTAAGTAGTGTGTGTGTGGGTATAATGAGTGTATTTATAGTTTGTTTGTGTGTATTTTGTATGTATGTAAAGTGTGTGTGTGTATGATATGTTTGTATACATGTGTGTATATATACATAATTGTTTATAAAATTAGTAGTGATTGATGTAATGTATACACATATAATGAATTTTAAATAACCAGAAAATAATAGTGCAATTTTTGGGGGGGTTTTGTTTGATTTATAAAATCATATTGAACTCGTCTCCTAAAATAAATAGGGTATATATATGATGAACTTACAGATAAAGTATTATCATACATATCCACAAACACACAAACACACATTAATTAATAAGGCAAAATATAATTATATACAAAATGTGTGTAAGATATTTTTATATTATAGAAACATTAACTTTATAAAAATACAGTTTTAGAAATCTATATATGTATAAATCATCATATATACATATTGTGTATATGCTATTCAATGCTTATATATAAAAGTAGTTTTATATATATATATATCCCTATGCATGTGTGTACCCCAATATGTATATACCCCAATATATATATACAACAATATGGATATACCTCTATGTGTGTGTATACCTAAATATGTATATACCTCGGTGTGTATACCTAAATATGTATATACCTCGGTGTGTATACCCTAATATTTATATACCCCTATGTATGTGTATAGCCCTATATGTGTGTACACCCCTATGTGTGTGTATACCCTTGTGTGTGTGTAACTTCCATACCTTAAGGTATCCAATGGGTAGGTTATTGACTGTGCAATTAAACCAGAGAAAAAGCCAATTGCAAGTGTGTGATAAAGGGGGAGTGAGGGTTTGGCTGTAAATAATATACGGCTGTCTAATTTCTCGTCACACATTAATTTTTCATTTTCAATGTTACTAATAATATCATCTAATTTAAAATCTTCTAACACACTATTATTAATAATATCATTAGGGTAATTAATAGGCCGTTTTGTGTGTATAAAAAATGATTTAAAAAAATCGTGTGTAGCTACAGAAATAGTTATATGGGGAACAAGTGTTAATAGGCCCAAACTATAACCCCTATACAAACTCAGGAAACCTAAAAAATTAATATAGTGTGTGTGTGAGTGTGTGTGGAAATATGTGTAGAACTTAGGGAATGAGTGTGTGTGTGGATATGTACAGGGGGTATGTGCCTGTGTGTGGTTTTAAGGTGTCTATGTGTTCTTTAGATGTGTATGTAACTCTGAAATGTGTGCTTGCCACAAAGTGTGTGTGTTAATCGAATATCAAACACACACACACATATATATATATTTACCAGATGATCGTATAGATGTGTAGAAAAATCTAAAAATACTTTTATCTTGTTTTTTACGCTCAGAAAATTTATTAGGGTTAGTTGAAAAATGTGTGTAAGTTGTGTCCAAAGGATATGAAAATGTTAGGGCTAAACTAGATGCACACACAATCAAAGGAATCTTTTGGAGTGTTGTATAGTTGCCTATATTTATATAGAGGGATATATAAATATAGGTGTGTGTGTAGGGTGTCTGTGTTGGGTGTGGGGTGGGGTCTGTGTAATGTGTCTTTAGTCATGTACGAGTTTAAATATAATATATAAATAGATTTGTATAGGTTTAAAATGTATGTGTATATATAACGTATGTACATGTATATAAATGTGTGTATTTAACTTTGTGTGTATGTGTCTATAGGAGGGTATATAAAAATTTGTATGTGTGTGTGTGTGTGTATACCTGTTATAAAGTCTTGGGCTGGGTATGCATGTGATGTGTAGAGTTTTTGAAGTGAAAATAGTCGAATTGTATTAGATTGGAAAATATTTATTAATTGTGGTTTAAATCCCCACCAAAACGATGAAATTCGTTGATTTTTTAATATCCCTGAAATATTTGAGGGGGAATATGTGTGTGTGTGTGTTTGAAGTGTATGTGTGTATGTGGGATTTGTGTAAAATGTGTGCGTGATGGTTCTGTGAGAATTACATATTGTGTGAAAAATAGATATATATATCTAATATTCATTCAGTGTATGATCATCTTTTTATAATATGAACATATCTCACAATGTGTGTAATCATCTCCACTGTATGTAAAATGTGTATAAACTACCTATAATGTGTGTAACTACCCTTCCTTGCCTCCCCTCATAACTCTAATGTGTGTACTAACTCCCCTCCCTGTTCCCAAAAATATCAAGTGTGTGTGTACATCCATTGTTTACTTAACATAAGCGATCCTATAGTGGGTGAACTATTGAGGGAGAGTGGGTGTGTGTTCACACACTGAAAACAGGGTTGAAGTTGTTGTATAATTTTAAGTCGGTCAAGGGGGGCCACTACACATTTACCCAAAATCGTCGCCCCACTCAAACTAATTGCAGAGAAAGTTGTTAGCCTGTAGTCTGATATTAACTCCTTCTTCCTCTTATTTGGTTTTATACCAAAATTAAACAAGTTTGAAAAATTCATTAAGTAAAGGGTGTGTGTGTAAATATCTGTACGTCATGGAGGTATGTGTATGTATGTGTGTGTAGGGTAGGGTCTGGGCTATATAGATTGTGTGTATAGGTAAGATTGGGAATGGGTAAGATAGTGAAAGGTGTAGGTAATATATCTAAATATCTATGTTGTTAGGATGATTAGGTTATGAGTGTGTGTTTGTGTGGTTGGGTGTGTATGTGTGTGTTTGTGTGGTTGGGTATGTGTGTGTGTATGTGTTGGTGGATGCGTGGGTGGGTATGTGTGTGTGTGCGAGTTGATTGGGAATAAGTTGATGTTGAAACTAGTATAAGTAGTAGTAATATTTATTTGTCTATATCTACACATATACTCAATCTAAGATACTATTTACCCCCCCCACCCACACATACACACATACATCCATCTCCACACACACACACACACAATCACACATACACACAATCACACACACGCACAATCACACACACGCACAATCACACACACGCACAATCACACATACACACAATCACACATACACACAATCACACATACACACAATCACACATACACACAATCACACACACACACAATCACATACACACACAATCACACACACACACAATCACACACACACACAATCACACACACACACAATCACACACACACAATCACACACACACACACAATCACACACACACACAATCACACACACGCACACAATCACACACACACACATCAGCAAACACACACACAATCAGACACACACATCAGCATACACACACATCACATCAGCAAAGATGGATAGAAATATATATATATAGGTCATTAGAAAAATTTTCAATTATACAAGATCATAGAAATATCTATATTTCACACACATGTTTATAAACAAAAAAAACAACTTGTTTTTATATTCATGGACTAATTTAAAAACACGCACGCCTAACAACACACATTACACACACATAGCACAACAATTTCTATACTATTCATCTTTTGTTATATCCTCATTTAATTTGATTTTCATGGACGCATTCAATTTTATAAATGAATTTACTCATTTTTTATAAATTTGAAAAAACAATATGAATCTAAAATATAATAGTTTATCACGCAATTTTGGATTACACAATTCACTCAAACAATTAAATCGTAAAAATTTTGATTGGACTGTAGATATAGTGCCTGATCAATTCAAAAGATGTGTGCACATAGACCCACATTGTAAGAAAGATATATGTACAATTAGTGAAATTTCTACACAAGATTCATATCACAGTAATTCAAAATCATTTAGAATTGAAGGTAATTAATTATATATACATTAAACAGATTCGCACACATTCTACATACATACACAATAATTATATACACATAACAGCTATATACACAATACAAAAGCAACCCAAACAGATAAAACACAATTTTCACACACACTACACATACACGATACAATCTCTCTGACAATTGTTTATATATATCTATATATATAAACAACCCCCCCGCTGCACCTTTCCTACACACGCATAAATATATATATATATATATATATATAGAAACAACAAAAAAATGTGTCAATAACTTTGATACATATATTGTGGGTGATTACAAATTTGAAATTTTTAATAAACTCTCACACAATTTAACTGAATATGGTTGTTATTTTGGCAAATATAATAAAGATAAAGGGTCTTGGCATGGTTTAAAACAATATACAAATGGTGATATATTAATTGGTGAAACAAAAAATGATGAGAAAGTTGGTGGCCATATTTATTATGAGTCAAATAGAGGCATAATGAGTATACATTGGTTTGAAAATGATAGGTGGATTAAGAAATTAGATGACAAGTATTTAAGTATGTATGCATGTGGGTGTGTGTTGTTTTGATGTTGTGTATTGTTTTGATGATGATGTGTGTGTGCATGTGTGTGTATTTCGTTTTGAGACTTTGTATGTGTGTGTATTTCGTTTTGATACTTTGTATGTGTGTGTATTTCGTTTTGATACTTTGTATGTGTGTGTATTTCGTTTTGATACTTTGTATGTGTGTGTATTTCGTTTTGATACTTTGTATGTGTGTGTATTTCGTTTTGATACTTTGTATGTGTGTGTATTTCGTTTTGATACTTTGTATGTGTGTGTATTTCGTTTTGATACTTTGTATGTGTGTGTGTTTTGATGTGTATGTGTATGTTTTGATATTGTGTGTATGTGTGTGTTGTTTTGACGTTGTGTATGTGAGTGTTTTGTATTGATGTTATGTGTGTGTGTATTGTATTGATGTTGTGTGTATGGTTTTGTTTGTGTAAAATATGTATAATATTACAATTGTATGTAATTCAAGTGTTTTATATTAATATATAAATATAAAACTAAATATGTATAAATATATATATACAAGTATATATATATGTGTGTGTATGTTGTTAGCATTACACACATAAGATTAAAAAGTTATACATACAAAGGTTGAAGATCAAGTTGTTATTTGTTTTGGGAAATTTTTAAATAATTCAAATTTTTATAGTTCTTATATGTCTTATATTACTCATAATATATATATATTATAGGTACACACACACTATATATAAATTGTATGAATATCTGTATAATATGATGATAATAAAATTTTGAAAAGGCCTTGAATAATATTTAACCTAAACTTAAACAATAATTCATAACTCTACAGCCAAACTCAATATAAATACTCATATTATATATATATCTAGGTATAAATAAATTATATAATTTACATAGATTATATAAACATACACATACACATATGTGTTGAAATTTATATTCACTCCCTACACCTTAACACCCAATATATTCCCTACCCACACATATTTTACACACAATTTATATCTACTACCCACCTATACAAAAAGATAAACTATAATTTGTATATAATGAGATCATGTATTTCATTAGATGTGTGTGTGTGTGTACAAATAATTATAATTGAGTTAAAATGTAATTTACAAAATTTAATAAAATTAAAACTTTCAATTTTCTCCAAAATCTCAAATTTTGTTGAAATTTCGGTCGAGTTTGTAAATTTGTTCATCAACTCTCCCAACACATTTGAACGTATAATAAAATTAAATGAAGGGAAATTATTATTTACACACACTAAATTATCTATATGATGTGTGTCAAACTCTGTGTGTGTTTTAATACCTATAAAACATAATATCATACAGATTAGATTTAGATTTAATATATATTTATATACATATATGTATATGTAAATGCTTATATGTAAAAGTATATTTATGTATCTATGTGTGTGTTATATATATA